>ML103161.1:0-53598 GCA_003697995.1 Taxidea taxus jeffersonii
TATGGGTCTTTTTGGTTTTTGTTTGTTTTGTTTTGTTTTGATTTAGACAGTAGGGCAGTAAGTTTTGGCCCAGATCAAAACAGTCATAAATTTGCGATCTGAATTTAGTGGTTATGTTTTTTATTTATATTTTTTTTACAGATGATTTATTATTTGACAAAGATGCTTTGAACTCCTAACAGGTGCCAGACATTAAGGCGTTAGGGACAAAATGGAGACAGATGGAGGGTAAAGAAGACACAGGGGTGTGTATTGTAGTTAAGGAGTAGAGAGAGGAGGGGGGAAATAAATGAAAAGCAGAAAGAAATAGAATTGAGGTGGTGATAGTGTGATGGACATGAAGCACTGGGGCGATGGGTTTGGAGGGGGGTGAGGGCAGAGAAGAAGCTCCTTTAGAGAGAGGACACAGGGTGGCCTCTCACACCCCAGCAGTGAGAACAGGCTGGCCTGGAGGGCTAGGAGCTGCGAGAGCGGCAGTGAGCTTGGTTTGTTGGAGGCCCATGCAAAGGGCCACTGTGGCTGTAGCACGGTGATGGAATAGGGGAGTGGAGGGGGAAGCTCCAGCACAGATAGCACAGCCCAGATCAGGTAGGGTCTGTACATTACAGTAAAAAAGTTGTTTATTGTTCAAGGTCAGAGTGTTGGAGGGCATAGGTAGGAAAGCAGAGGACATTTATATTCTAAAAATACTGTTCTGGCCACTGGGTGGAGAGTGGATTATGAATTATAGGAGCACCCTGGTCCAGAGAAGGTGCCAGCCTCTCTCAGTTTTGCAGAAAGAGACTGATTCTGGGCGACTTTTCCAAGGTCATGCCATCAGGTAGGAGTCAGGGGCGCCTTCTGAATTCAGCCCTCTTTCCCTGACACCCAAAGCGAGAAAGTGTGGGCACAGGGAGTCTGGGCCACCGTGTCCTGGTAAGAAGAGCAGGAGGTTTGGAGTGGACATTGCCGTCCAGTTCCTGGCTCTGTCATCCACAAGCCCAGAACTTGGGGAAGTCACTTGGTTCTCAGTTTCTATTAACTTGTAATGCCTTTTCACAGGTTTCTTATTAGAGACAAGATAGGATTCTTATGAGAAATTAAGGTAAAATTGTGAAAGAAATACCTGTAATAGTTATATTATGTAAATAAGAGAGCTGTAATTTTAATTATGACCCCCCATGAAAATAGAAAAGTTAGGAGGAATTGGAAATGAGGACAGCAGGGGGTGTGTTTGCCTCCCTGAGTCTTGATACAGGTGTCCTTGCAGGTTAGTTTGACCAGGAAGACCCCGACTCTGCCATCACTTGCCCGGGCTAATGCGGGGCTCAGTTGTGTGCAACCCCACCCTTTCTTGCAGACTTAGGACACTTAGATCTTTGAAGAGAGAGGTATTCACCTAGAAGGACATAGATCAAAATGGAGCTCAGGAGGAGTCCTGTGGCTGATTCTGTGAGTGACCGATGAGGGGAACAAAATGTCCCAGTTTGTCCCGATATGTGTTAGTGTGTCATTTATCCCCCAGAGGGCTGGCAACATGTTCTGTGTCCACACAGCTTGTCTGCACCAAAAGCGAGTGTCCATTCTTATGAGGACCACATTTACTCAAGGTCACAAGAGTTAGACCATTCCCAGGAGGGCGGACGTGTGTGAAGAGAAAAGGACGCCAGCAATTTGGCATCCTGTTGGCCCAAATTTTCCGGGTTTGGACTGAGTGCTTTATTTTGCAACAGCAGACATTTGTGTGCTATTGGCACAGCTTACTGCTGATGAGCTGGATTGGGAGAAGGAAGATTGTCTGACCCATTGCCCCTGGGGCATTTTGATGCTTAAAAAAATACTGATTCTGGAACTTCTGGATGCCAGCTATGGGTAGCCAGTGGGGTATAGGTACTAACTCACTTGACAATTTTAGTAGATTGTCCTAGAAAAATACAAACTGAAGTCCAAAACATTTTAACAGTTGTTGGATTTAGATCTGGTGGCAGAGAGCCTGTGACTAGGAATGAGTTCACTAATTGCTATGCTTGCATGGAAGCAAATCTGTCCATTACTCCTCAGCTTTCAGCTTTATCAAAATTATTTCTTCTCTTTGATTCTCAGTCTTTTAACTTCTAACTGAAGAAGTGTGGGGATGTGACATCTGTGGGTTTCTGTGGTGGGTAAATACAATAAAACATCTGCAGGAACTCAGTGTCTGACATGAGGCAGGCATCGAATCTGCATGGATTTCCGACCAGACTGGGAACAATGTGTTACCACCGAGGTCTTTGGCCGACTCCCGTCCTTGGTTTGAGTATGCAAAATATCAGTAATACTAACCTTTGGCTGTGTTCTAGATGGGCTTTTAAATGTGCAAATAGTAGGTTATGAGCAGGGGTGTGAATCAGGAGCAAAGGAGGGCTAGTTTCTCAGTGGGCGTTACCTAAGCAGATTTCAGGATTCGGAGGAAGCGTGGATTAGTAGAAAGAATTTGGCTTTGATGTGATGCAGTTCTTGTTTTGAGTCCTGGTTGTACTGCTTGTTAGCACTGTGCCCATAGTGGGGGCAGAAGTTGATTTTGGAATTTACAACTCTGTAAGCCAGTTTTTTGGTTTTTGTTTTTGTTTTCACCATTGCTTAACTCCTATGGTGTAGGGAAGGAAATTGGTCATTGCTTCTTCTTTATCTTTTATTCAAATCCCAGGACTGTGTAGAGTCCTAGCTTCAGAAGGCGGAGTCCTGATAGTCAGAACACATCTTCTCATTCCAAATCTTAGTGCTCCTGGTCATGTCCTCTGTGACTGCTGGGAGCCGACTCACTATTTTGATATTTCCTACCCTGAGTGTGGTTGAGAGTGACTACACACGTGACCTCTCTCAAAGAATATCTATGTAAGTTGAAGAATTTTAAAGCCAAAGGAGTTAATGTCAGGGGAGTTTTTAGCGCTCTATTAAGGTAAGTAAATTTTTTTAGGTAGGAGGCCTTAGTTAGCAATTTCTAAATTCTATCACTTGTAATTTTGAGTCTAAGTATGAGGTTGTTCCAGCATCAAGCCATTCGGTGATGCCCAAACCTCATTGGTCTGATTTTAAAACAAACCCACCCGTCTTCAGCCACAGCAGTCTTTGCCTATGAAAAGAATGTCTCTTCTATTTACAGATGTTTGTTGAGCACCCAATATGCTTCTAATACTGGAGATCGTGGGTGCAGGGTTGCAGCTCACCACCTCCCCTGCACTAAATTAAAACCTGGCAGCAGAATACATCTGCATGATCCCACAAATGGAATGTGATGACGGGAAGGAGTGAGGTCTCCTAAGCAGGCCTGTGACAAGGATGTGCAGCCCCTGGCTGGTCAGGATGGCTTCTCAGAAGCTATTCATGCTGGTGCTGAGGGCAGCGCGGAGGTCACTCCCTGGAGGATGGAGGAGCAGAGGGAGCACCTGCCCTAGGCTTTGGCTCTGAACTCTGTGCTGTTTATGAACTGTACCCAATAGCTTACACTTGTGGTGGGATGAACCGTATTTCATCCTTTCCACAGACCTGCCAGCCAGCCAGAAATGACAGCGAAGATCATTTAGACATTTCACTGTCCTCATCATCTTGGATAGCTTAGTGGCACAAAATAGAGCTGACCTTTGTGCAGTACCTTTTTCTGTGTGTTTCTCTGTTTTTCCTTATATCTTACTGGCTTCTCTTTCTCACTAACCTTTGCTTGACTTGTAAATTTTATAGTTGACTCAGTCTTGATCTCAGACAACCTCAAGTCTCTATTTAGACTCTCCTTCCCCAAGTCATCTTGTGAATTCCCCACATTGCGATGGCGTTAACTGCCTTCCATAAGCTTATGACCCCAAATTTATCTTTCCTTCCTGATCCAGATCTATATATGAAATGCCTGCTTACATCTCTATTTTGAAAGGGGCTGTAATAATGCCCAAAGGTGAATTCATACATCTCCCACAGGTATTGCTCCCTGGTCTCCATCCCTCACTGCCTGCTCCCTCCCATAGTACATTAAGGAAGTTTCCATGATTAACCCTCTAAAATGTTACCTTCCAGGGCACCTGGGAGGCTGAGTCAGTTAAGCATCTGACTGTTGAATTGGGTTCAGGTCATGATCTCAGGGTCGTGAGATCAAGCCCCACATGGGGCTCTATGTCCAGCATGGAATCTGCCTAAGAGTCTTTCTTTCTCCCTCTGTCCCTTACCCCCTCCCTGCTCACACTTTCTGTCTCTAAAAAAATGTAATAAAAAAAGAAGAAAATTTTAACTTGTATCCTTACCTCCCACCCTATTACAATCCACCTCCTCTTCTCTCCTGTTCTGCTGAAAAGGCCTTTAAGCTGGTCTTGTTTCTGCTTTTGTTCCCTTAGTCCATTCACTACAAATCAGCCAAAGTTACCTCTATTTTTTTTCTTTTTAACAATTTTATGTTCTTAGAGCAGTTCTTGGTTCACATTAAAAGCGAGAGGAGTGTCCAAACACCCCCTGCCCTTACACACATGCATAGTCTCCCCCATTACCAACACCCCACAACAAAGGGCACATTTGTTATAACAGATGGGCTTACACGGACACATCATTCTCACCCAGGGTCCATACTTCCCCTGAGGATTCACTCTTTGGATATTTCTAAGGGCTCTAACAAATGACCTTAAGGCTGTCATAGACAACAGTTTCACGGCCCTGTTCATCCCTCCCCTGCTAGCCCCTGGCAACCCCCATAGTTTAATTATCTACTAGTTTTCGCTTTCCTCCAGTGTCCTAGAGTTGGGATCATACAGAAGTCAGCCTTTTCAGATTGGCTTCTATCACTTAGTGATAGACATTTAAGTTTCCTCTTGCCCTGGAGTTATCTTTTAAAATGATAAATCTAGTCATGTCTTCCCCCTCCCTTAAATACCACCCTTGTTGTTCAGAACACTTAACATAAAAGTCAAGTTTCTCCACGTTGGGCTGTCCACACCTGTGCACTTGAACTCCTCTTCTTCCTTCCTCTGCCCTTCTCACTGTGCTCCATGCTCTTCGTGTTCTCACACAGGCTGTTTTCCTGCCTTGACACCTGATTGGCTGTCTACACTGGCCAGGGTGGAGGGGGGTGAGGTGCTGTGCTCCTGTCTATTGTAATGAGAAAAGCACTTCTCCTTTCAGATCTCACCTTTACTGTCATCCCATGAGGCCTCCTGAGATTGCCCCTGGATGGCCCCTTGGACACTTCCTGCCAGAGACCGGAATCGTCCACCTGCCCTCCCCATGAGGTGTTGAAGGTAAGCCTCAGGCCACAGTGGTGAGTTGATTGACATACAGCAACAGGTCCAGGTAAGGTTATAGACGCATACCCACAATCCCTTATTCAAAACTTTGGGGGTAGAAATACTTTACAATTTAACTTTTTACAGAAATTATTTCAATTTAGTATTGTAGAGAGGTATTATGATGCTTTATACCATATATTGCGGATTTTTCCATAATTCAGAGATCGACTCTGGAGTTACTAATGCCAATAGAAATGGTTTCAGACACCCAGAGGCAGCACCATGTGCTGCCATGGTGGGAAGTTTTAAAGTAGAAGATCAGCTCCTCTGTCGTTAGCAAACCGTACTGAAACACCAGTGGATAGCTCACTGGAATTTGATTTTTTTTTTTTTTTTTTTGTCCAGTCACAGAGAAAGAGGCTGCTAGGTAGCTCCCTCCTTTCACACAGAAGCACCCTCACTGATTTTGAATTCTGGACTTTCAATGTTTGACCTGATTGCCAGATCTTGTCAAAGGAGTAATTTCTTTTCACCATCAAGAAACTGGGACAGTCAATGTCATAAGGATAGACTTAGTTTCCACTTACAACTCACCACCTCCCAACCCTCCAGAAAAGAGTCTCTGAGGAGCCAGTTCCTCTACCAGAGGATTCTCTCATCATGAAGGTTTTCCAGGGGTGACAAATCACAATAACTTACAGTTGTGTTAATAGCAGGAAGCATCCATTTAAATTGGTCACTCCTTGCTGTGTGTCCTTTTCTAAATGAGTAAGCTATCAATGTAAAATTGTGTTTGAAGAGGAATTATGCTTCAGTACTTACCTTATTGGTAAAAAATTAATGAAATAGATTGCTATAAAATAACTAATTTTGCCTGATGTACTTTTGTGCATTTAATGAACAGAAGTAATAACTTATTTGGGGCTGACGTCAATGAGGCATATATTTCATAAAACATGACTACTGACTATCTGACTCTAAAAGTCACATTATTACATTAATGTAACATTGTTTATTTCATTACCTCTTGGCATGAATGCAGAATTAATTTCATTCACCATCTTTTCGATAAGGAAAAGAAAAGCTTTATGCTGATTGTACCACAGGAGTCCTCAACTTTCCTGTAATTGCTCTAGAATTGTTTTATAAATGCTTGTGGGCAGAGATGGCCTCTTTGTACAAGTAATGGCAGAAATGTTTGTCTAGACCAACCAGGAAGATGAGTGTAAAGATCTATCAAGAACCAAAATCAGCCTTTTGAAGCACACTTTATTTCAGGTCTTGGCTTTTAGGGGCTATGTTTCTCACACAGTACCTTGAAGAGCAAACGTGTACTGGGAGTGTGTTAGTGGGGCCTGATACTCACAGCTGCAGTTAAGTGCAGGACTATAGGATCCGGGGGAAATGCTGTCCTCCCCATTGTAGCTCTCTACTGATTCCACCCCTGACTTCCCCACATCATCCCATAAGAAACCTTTGTCATATTCAGTATTAGGATAAATGGTTCGCAGCTATTTCAGACTCCATTTTTTAGATGTATTGCATTTTTTCTGAACATACCCTTGCTTAGTGATCATCCCCTTTTCCAGGAGCCCTCTATGCTCAGTACAGGTGAACACAGGAATAAGATGCCCCCCTGATTTTGCCTCTCTGCTTTTAGGGTTTTATATTGCTAAATAAAGAACTGAACAAGGTGATGTGTTAGAAATTTTTGGAAAATATTAAAATTCCTTTATTAAAATGGTTATGGATTTTACTTTGTACATGGTGATATTGTAAAGGAATTGGATAGAATAATTTTTTTTTCCTTCAAGGGCAGAATTCTTTCCCCAGATATTAAGATGGAAGGTACTTAGGGAAACTGGGAAGTAGTGCTCTGTGTCCCTTTTTAATAGCAGTTGTCAAAAACCATTGTTTTTAGTTAGAGGGGAATTTATTAAAATGCACACTATCAAGACAGAGATACAAGTCATGGCGGGTGGGGGCCTCGTATCCATGGTCAAAAAAACAAGTGCAGGTGATTCTGGTGTAGGTGATCCTCAGCCCTCTGCTAGGGAAACACCATGCCTATGCTCATTAATACTTTAATGGTGGAGTTATTTGGTACTTGCTGGTGTTTTCCTTTTTACTTATTTCCTTGCTTTAACAACTTTATTATTTCATTTCATCTGGCATCTGATCTGATCTTTGGTTTTGTAGGAGTCATACTTGTTTTGAAAAGTCTTCTAGCTTAGATCCCAATACTTGTGTTTACATAAATTATACAAAAAAGAAAATCTACTTAGTTATAATAAAATAAGCTAAATCTTCTTAATGCTAGGATAGAATGTTTTAAGAAAAGAAAATTAAAAAAAAAAATAAAAACTTTTAACCACATTTTGGAAGAGGTGATGGGGAGCAACCCGTCAATTATGTTAAGTTGAAATCTCATCCACGGCCCACAAGCAACATCAAAGTTCTGAGCTAAAATAATTTCTTATTAACATTTAAGTACGATTTTTTAAAAATCTAATCCTGTCTCAGTCAGAGGGAGAAACCAAAGAAGTTTAATAAGCACCTGGTCCTTGAAGGTTAGGCCCCTAACAGAGCCCTTAATTAGCATGTGGAACATCTTAGGGCTGGAAAAATCTCTTGCCAAGTGATTTCTTTTCTGGCTGGTTCTCTCATGCAGATGATGGAGAGCATCAAAGGACTGATGGCTGAAACTTAATTCATATTTGTTTCCCATAATACGTGTGTATTTTCCGTACTCACAGTTTCTCTGCTGACTTAATTGTGTCTTAGGGGAATGGGTAAAAGAGGAATGGATAGTTTCAGGAAGGTTAAGGAAATTTCATATTTCACTGGGGATTTGGGTAACAATGTAATTTATAGGCATTTCATTGGGTTTTGGCTCATGAACCTTTGGCAAACACATTGTGGATTATAAATAACGCCTTCTGTTTTAGGGCCATTCTTTGTCTTGTTAAAACTCCCAGTGATGCTGTTACATAAATCCCTTTTCTTCAGTGTTTGTCTTGGTTGCTCTGGGCTGACTTTTAAGCTCTCAGTGGTAGTTGGAGGGTTCTGAGGCCTGTCTAACCTTGACACTTCACAGATCCCATACCAGGGCCTGAAATCCGATCATGTCTTTAAATTAAGACCACAGTTTCGTGAAGAGTTGCTATACAGGGACTGGGATAGAAGTGGGGTGTGATCTCTTATTTCAGCGCATAGTGCAGAATTTATCACACTGTTCACGAACAAGCACTCATTATTCACAGACCTTTAGGGATAGAAAGAAGGTCCTTCATGGGTTTACCAATAACAACCTGTTTGATGTTAGGCAAGCTATGGGACTGCACTGACATTCTTTTATAACAAATTGTATAACAAATGAATTGGCTCAAGTGTCCTTTGGGTTCTTTCATATCAGAATTTCTAGGGAATATTGGTGTTTCTAATTTTTAAATTTTTTGCATCTTCTTGATAAAGCCAACTTTTGAGGTTGAACCTGGGAGCAGTTACTCGGGGTTGCAATTTGATGAATTCAATTCAAAGCAGCAAACTTGGATGAGGGCATACTCTGTGCAGGGCACAATAACTAAATGTCCTTCTGGGTCAGTGTTCTGTCTTGTTGAAAAGATCAGGGGCTGTTCTCAGCTAGTAGCAGGCCTGTTCTTGCACAATCCAGGAGGAGAGGAGGTAAGCAGCTAAGTCAGCTTCTGGGGAGACCAGCACTGGGACCCGGGGGTTGGGCAGGACTGGGGAGGGTGCAGATCTGGGCTGGGCATCCCGGGCAGGGGTGAAGCCTCCTGGGATGAGCAAGGAGTGCACAGGCCAGGACAGACCCCTGCTCTGGGGCTCCCGGGAACCTGCTTATATTTGAGGGGCACACCTCAGTAGGGGCTTCTGTATCATCAACCTGAACAGTGCCAGTCCCGAGTCAGCACCAAGTGAGAGGCTCTAGAATATCATCTCCAGGGTATCCTGCTGAGGACCAAAAATTCCTTTAGGATTTTCAGTTCAGTGTTTAAATTGGGTACATCAATTTTCAGGTAAGTTCACTGTGCTGGGTAATAAGTTGAATGCTGATAGCACATACTGGGGAGGTGGAGCTAGGGAGAGGGAGGCCCTGGCTGGGGTAGGTAGAGGGCTAGCTCTCAGCCCACAGCTGTGTCGTGGAGAGGCTGAGGTAGGCTTGAGGTGCTCTGCGGAGGCTGGCAGGTGAGGATTGGTTGCACTGAGGGTCATTGCAGAGTGGTTCTTCGGTTAATCTTTACATTCTTCACCCCTCGGATTTCATGGTCACACTGTAGTCATTTGGCAATTACTGTATGCAGTTACACCTAGTTTAATAAAGGCGTTAACATGATTTGGGGGCATACTCCCATCTGTTATTGTATCAGGGCTAGTAATAGCCTTTGACTGTATTTACTGCAGACCATCTTAGGAGAAGGTGATTTAGAGAAATAAGATCATGGAGCATTTTTGATGTTTCTTACATGCTTCACTTGAAGCAAATCCTGTTTTGAAACTGACATTCTTCGTGACTGGAGTTGGGTACCTGCGTGCACTCCTACCTTGAAAGGGTTACTGTAGTGAAGGCTGAGGACTTGATTCTGCCTTTAGACCCCACACATGGGAGAGTGGCTTGTTTGGAGTGAGATGTCCCCCTGTGCTGAGGCCAGTTCCTAGTCTCTCCCCCAGAACATTTCAGCTGAGATTGGTGCCAGTTCTAGCTCAGAAGCTTTGTTTGGAAAGGACAATGGCTGGCATGCCCTGGGGGAGGGAGGACCAGATGGTTTTTAACTGTTCATCCAAAGGATGTCATCTAACTTGTGGGGAAAGTGGTAGAGTTAATTATCATCAAACCTGGAGGCTTCTCCCCATCTTCCCGCTTGGGACAGCCCGCAGGTCAGCAAACTGGATGTAGGCTGCGGTGTTCTTGTTTATCCCCATGATCCATCCCAGAAGCACCTGTGACAAAAAGATGAGGAAAATAATAATTCACCCAAGATTATGATGCAAGGTATATACCAATCTAAGAGGATATGTCTTTGGATGAGATAACGTGTCTGTCTTGTGCTACCTGGTGGACTGCTGTGTTGGCACAAGTGGTCTTTACAGCCGGGAAGCCCTGATACCGCTCCTGCGTCTTTCCTGATTCCCTGCAGCATACCGACTGGCAGAGGGGTATGGTTCTTCTCTTGGGATCAGGATTGAGGAATTCTGTCTTTGAGTCCCAGCCCTTGCACCTGCCAGCAGTGTGAGCTGGACCAAGCCAGTCTCTTGGAGCCTCTGTATGATGGTGAGGTGGTAACCCTTCTCCAATGGTCAGCACAGGGACAATGTGGTGAAGTGGCGGCTCAGTGCCAGGGACACAGCTAGGGCTTTATTACTGGCAGTGATTATGAGTAGAATAAGTATTATATTGCCTTTTGTATGGATGGGTAACACACTGCCTCCAGCAGCCTCTCTGAAGGAAGTGGAAATTTGCATGACAAAATGTTGCTGATTCAGATTAATGGGAAATGTGACTTTAGTTGGAGATAGGATTGTTGCAGATGTAATTAGGGAAGATGGGGTTATACTAGAGGGAGCCTCTAATCCAGTATGACATCTTTGTAAAATGGGGAGATTAGGACACAGAGACACACCGTTATTTGTTACAGAGCATTAGCAAATTGATAAAGGTGGTGGCATCTTTATCACTACCTTTCTTCTGCAAGAAATTTGAGATCATTTAAATAGCAGCATTAGCTGTTTGTTGAAGCCACTTATTTTATGCGAGGATTGCGGTACTGAGAAGGTCCCACTATTTATGCAAATCCTTCTGTATGTGATGAGGCAGATGTGTGAGCAGTCTTGTCCCATTTGGCCACATGGTCCTGTGGTCGGGAAGGTTTCTGTAGTAGCTTCTGGAAGGTTCCACAGCTGGCCTGGCGTATACTTAGGTACAAATCTAAGAGTTTGACTCCAGAGCCTTGTGCTTGGCGAGTGCTGCTGCTCCTATGTGCAAACTGGTATTTGAGGGCTGTGTCATGTCTTGAGGGTCTGGGGCCTGGGGAGGCAGAACTCCACTCTCTTCTCATGGTCCTCCCCTTCCCACTCTTCTAGGTGGTTGGGTGTGGGGCAGGATGTTCTGGGGCTCCCCATCAGCTCTAAGCATGAAGAGGGCTGTGATTCTGGTCTCAGCTGGGAACTGGGAAAGAATATGGCTGAGACTTCTGGAGATTCTCTCTTCCTTCTTGCTTCCTGGTGAAAGACATTTCTAGAGAAGGAGAGAAAATTCAGCTTGTCATGAATGAGACTCTGAAATAATAACCAGTGGTCCTAGGTGGTCAGTCATTTTACAGAATAAATAGATCTGTCAGACCTATTGTTTCTCCTTAGCAAAACTGAGTATCTCCTATAAAAATGTACACTCTTTATTTCTCTTTTATTATCTAGTCTACATTTTAGTTACTGAATAAAACCTTATTCTCATTTGTTCATGCATTGATTTAATAATGAAATCTCTTTTGAGTGCTTGCTGTGTACCAAGAATTTTCTGGGCATTTGGGCTAAAAGACTCAGGAAGAAAAGGTCCTCATGCTCAAGACAGCTTGGCTTTTAGCGAGCATATGTTCCCCTCCTCTGCCAACACCTACCACCAGTCTCCTTTTCCCAGGTCTTTTCTTGGTTCTGGTGGTGATTATAATGTTATTTATTTACTTTTGCTCACCCATTCCTCAATGGTGTAATACATCAGTCTCTGATTTCTTTGACCTGAGCCATACATTAACCTCTTTCCTCTGATAGCAATACTGCCACTGTGAGAATATTTTTGTCATTGTCCCCTCCAACATACCCATTCTACTGAAATTTAGTGTGATGGCCACTTGCATGAAGAAGAAAACGAAGTCACAAAGCTTCTGTGAGATGAGACCTGGAGTACAGATGGCAGGATGCAGCAGCAGCGTCTCTGGAAAAGTTCCCAGCCACAGGACTTAGTTTACCCTGGAGACCTGAGAAGCCCATCCTGCTTGGTTTCTGAAGCAGTGTCCTCAGGGGATTCTGAAGGCTGTTGGGCTAGAAGAAGCATGCGTCTTGTTCATGTGACCCCAGACAGCCACCAGCAGTGCCGCACCTGGAAAGCCCAGACTCATCTTCCGCAGCTTAGCAGGTTCAAGTAGGCAATGCGCAGTCTGCAGTTTGTGGTATTTGGGTTCATTGTGCACAGGAACACTCCTTATTTCAGTGATCTGGATGGCTGCTTAGCTGAATGGCTTAAGTGGAAGAAGGGCTTGTTAATTTCAAGGCTACGTTATTTCTTACCTGTTGCTTATTAATCATTTTTATTTTTTTTAATAGTGTACATCACATTAGTCACAAAAGTGATAAACAAATACTGACTGCATTGGTATTCAAAGTGAAATTTATTACTTTACATAGGAAATAATTACTGCTCAAATAGGTGCCAGAGGTTAGGGCTTTGCCTGAATTAACTTGTTTAATACAACAAGTTTATAGCATGAGTGTTAATATTACCCTCATTGTGAACACAAGGAAACCGAGCCCAGAGAGGTTCTGAACTCACCAACTTTCCACAGCTAGCAAGTCTGTTTGAGTACAGGATCCAGTATAGGGAGTCTTTTGCAGACTTCTTTGACCACATTGTTATCCACCCCTTTTTCCTCTGTGACATCTACTGAGCTTAATATTCTATAGAAAACAATTTGGGAAATGCAATGGAGGGAGCATTACAGCAGAATGCCGGGAAGTGCCCTGCCGAACAGTTTGCATTTTCTCCAGTGTCAGACGTAGGGCATGCCAGTCCAAGATCAAGAGACCTTCACCTCCTCTCCAGGGTCACCAGCTATACTGTGGGTCCGTGATTCATATTTAACAATCTGTAGAACCTAGGCTTTTATCCAGAGTGAACTCTCCCATGTCTGGTAACCTACGTCTTTGCTGGGATGGTACTTAAACATATTGTAATCAAAAAGAGACAGAACAAATTCTGGCACTTGCTGTGTCAGACATAAACCACATGCCTGGGATCCTTTTTCTTTACTTATGGCCTTAGCCACACTGGCTAAGCCTCAGATCTGGTTTTTAGCAGATAACAAAGAATTTTAAGAGTTTGACTCCGTTTTCTGCTCAGACTAAAACTTTATTCATCTTAAATTATCAAACAGGTAGTGTATAGACTAGGAGAAACAAATGGCAAATATACAGAGAATGTTCAACTTTTCTCATAAATCAAACAAAGAATGATGAAGTGTTTTTTTCTATCAACCAGCATGGCCACATTTAACAAGTTTGGTAATACTAGCATTTGACACATTTCTGGTGGGAAAGTCAATTACTGTAGCATTTTTATAGGACAATTTGGGAATATCTACCAGACTGGGAAAAAAAAAAGTACCCGTTGTACATGTTATAGGGGTTTTTTCCTTTATTTCCTATAGTTTATCCTTTAAAATGATGGATTAGCTGTAATTTCCAGGTATTGTGTGTCCCTGTGATAGGATTACCCATCCTCATTGGTATGTTTTGCAGTCCGCCTCTCAGAGGTAAAGTAGACCCCTGACCCCACAGCCATCACTCTTGGCTGAATCATTTGCTTTGGCCAGAGGAGCATGAGTGGCAGTGATATATGCCATACAGAGCAGAAGTTTAAAAGCCTGGGATTGGCTCCACTATTTCTCTTTTCCCTCTGCCAAGAAATAGAGAAAGAAGTTGTCCCTTCAGCCTCATTCCTGGAATAAAAATTTCATGGAGTCAACCTGAACTCTGCTATCAGCTGACAGATATGTGAGGAAGAAATATCATTATTGTAAGCCCCTGATGTTTTATTATTTTTTTTAACCACAGCATACTCTGTCATGAGCTAATAATAAAAGATCAATATCTACTTTTCCCATAAGCATTCAATATAAACCTTAGCTCTGGTTGTTTTCTTCTTTTTCAAACTGTACAAAGTTTTGATGATTTTAGTATGTTTTAAAGTATACATTTTTTTATGTTGGTTGCCAATTTTATTATTACATATGTCAGTCCTCTCCTAAGATGTACTTTAAACAGCCCTATGCTGTATCATATACATTTTATTATTGAGGTAAATTTCATATGTAAAATTAACCATTTTAAAACTACTAAAAAAAATTTAGTACATTCAGTATATTGAGAACCATCATTTCTCTCTCATCCCAGAGCCATTTCATTGCCCCCAGTCGAAACCCCATACCTGAAAGCATTCACTCCCCACCCTGTACCCATTCCCCCAACAGCCAATCTGCTGCTTGTCTCTCTGGGTCCACTATTCAACTATTGAATAGTTCATTTAAATGCAGGCCATTCCATTATGGATATACCATGTTCTGCTTATCTGTTCATCTTTTGATGGATTTGGGTTGTATTTGTCTGTTGTGAATAGTGGTAGTTTTGGTTACTTTTCTGTGAATCTTCTATACAAGTATTTGTTAGAATATTTGTTTTAAGTTATTTGGGGAATGTAGCAAGGAATGGAATTGCTGAGTCATGTCTTAAACTTTTGGAGATACCAACTCACTGTCTTCTATAACAGGGGCACCATTTTACACTTTTACTAAAAATGTACAAGAGTTTCAAATTTTCCACATCCAGGTCAACGCTTACTGTCTATCCCCTGCATTTTAATGTCTTGCCTGATTGTTCTGACTAGGCCCTCTAGAACAATGTTGAATAAAACAGGAGAAAGCAAGCATCTTTGTTTTATTCCTGATCTTCAAAGTAAATATCCAGTCTTCAGTCATTGGGTATTATATAAATTGTTGGTTTTTCATAAACCCCCTTTATTAGGTTAAGAAAGTTCCCTTTTAATCCTAGCTTACAGAGTATTTTCATCATGAAAATACTGGATTCTATCACATTATTTTTTTTGCCCAATGAAGTAATCATGTGGTGGTTTTTCCCATATTCTGTTTGTGTGGTGTGTTAAACTGATTGCTTCTCTTGCATTCTTGGGATAAATCCCACTTGGTTATAAGCTATTGGGTTTGATTTGTTAGTATTTTGTTAAAGCTTACATGCGTCTACATTTATAAGGGATATTAGAGTATAGATTCCTTTCCTGGTGATATCTTTGTCTGGTTTTGGTATCATGGTAATGCTGGCTTCATAAAAGGGTAAGGAAGTCTTCTCTTCTTTTCTACTTTTTTGAACAGTTTGAAGAGTGGTGTTAATTCTTTTTTCAATGTTTGTTAGGATTCATCAGTGAAATTGTCTGGTCCTGGCCATTCCTTTGATTACTGGTCAATCATTTTACTTGTTATAGGTCTCTTCAGATTTTTTCTTTTTTGAGTCATTCTGGTAGTTCATGTGTTTCTAGGAGTTTGTCCAAATTTTCTAGATTATCCAATGTGTTGGCATACGATAATTATTCATAGTATTCTTAAGTAATTTCTAAAATTTCTGTAAGGTCAGTAGTAACTTTTCCTAATTTCACTTTTTTTTTTTTTTTTTTTTTTAAGATTTTATATTTGAGAGCGAAAGAATGAGAGAGAGCCTGAGAGGGGAGAGGTCAGAGGGAGAAGCAGACTCCCTGTTGAGTAGGGAGCCCGATGTGGGACTCGATCCCGGGACTCCAGGATCATGACCTGAGCCAAAGGCAGTTGCTTAACCAACTGAGCCACCCCAGTGGCCCCCTACTTTCACTTCTGATTCTAGTAATTTGAGAATTGCCTGTGTTTCTTCATCAGTCTAGTTAAGTGTTTGTCCATTTTGGTGACCTTTTCAAATACCTAAGTTTTGATTTTGTTTTGTTTTTTTCCTCTAGTCTCTATTTTATTTGTCTTTGCTCTAATATTATATCCCTCCTTCTACCACCTTTGAGTTTATTTTTTTTTTAATTCTAGTTCTTAAAGTATGATTTTAGGTGATTGTTTGGAGATCCAAACAATTTTTGTTTGGAGATTGTAGATGTTTACAGCTGGGCATTGCTTTTGCTGCCTTTCATATGTTTTGATTTGCTGTGTGTTTGCTTTTATTCATTTCAGAGTGTTTTATAATTTCCTACTGATTCCTTTTATCCGTTCATTGTTTTAATAATGTGTTACATAATTTCCATTTATTTGTGAATTTTCAGTTTTTCTTCTTTTATTGACTACTAGCTTAATTCCATTGTGGTTTAAAATGATACCTTGTAAGATATCAGTCTTTTCAAATTTGTTGAAACTTGCTTTATGGTCTAATACATAGTCTGTTGTCCTAGAGAATGTTCCATGTATCCTTGTGAAGAATTTGTATTCTGATTTTTAGTGGAGGGTTCCATACACATATGCCAGAATAAGTTTTATGATGTGGTTCAAGTCCTTTATTTCCTTCTTTTTTTTATCCATTATTGAAGTAAGACATTGAAGTCTCCAGCTATTTGTTGTAGAACTCTGTTTCTCCCCTCAGTGTAATTGTTACATATTTTTTTATATTGACCCTTTATCAACATATAAATTCCTTCTTTGTGTCTTGTAACAGTTTTTAATTAAATATCTTCTGTCCATAGGCCTTTGTGTAGCCATCACAGTTATCCTTTGGTTATCCCTTGGTTACTATTTGCAGAGAAGGTATTTTTCCATCCTTTTACTTTCAACTTATTTTTGTGCTTCAATCTAAATGAGTCTCTTATAGGCAGCTTGTAGTTGGGTCATATTTTTTTTCTTTAAAATTTTTCCAGTTTTATTGAGATACATTTGACATTCAGCAGTGTAAGTTTAAAGTGCACAGTATGACTAGGTTTACATATATTGTGAAATAATTATCACAATTAGTTAACAAGCTTTGATATTCCATTTTGTGTATATACCATATCTCCTTTATTCATTTACCTATCAGTGGGTACTTGGGCTGCTTCCATATCTTGGCTATTGTAAATAATGCTGCAATAAACATAGGGATACATATGTATTTTTCAAATTAGTGTTTTCATTTCCTTGGGTAAATACCTGGTAGTGCAATTGCTGGATCATAGGGTGGATCTATTTTAACTTTAACTTTTTGAGGAACCTCCATACTGTTCTCTATAGTGGCTGCACCAGTTTGTGTTCCCAACAACAGTGCAAGAGGGTTCCCCTTTCTCTGCATCCTCCCCAACACCTGTGTTTCCTGACTTGTTAATTTTTAGCCATTCTGACCTTTGTGAGGTGGTATCTCATTGTGATTTTGATTTGCATCTCCCTTGATGATGAGTGATGTTGAGCATGTTTTCATGTGTCTGATGTCCATCTGGATGTCTTCTCTGAAGAAATGTCTGTCCACATCTACCCATATTTTAATTGGATTATTTGTTTTTTGGTTGTTAAGTTTGGTAAGTTCTTTATATATTTTAAATACTAAACCTTTACGGGATATGTCATTTGCAGCTATCTTCTCCCATTTTGTAGGTTGCCGTTTAGTTTTTTGATTGTTTCCTTTGTTGTACAGAAACTTTTTATCTTGATGTAGTCCCAATAGTTTATTTTTGCTTTTGTTTCCCTTGCCTCAGGAGACATATCTAGAACAATGTTTTTATGGTCAAGGTCCAAGGCTGGCCCTCCTTTCTCTGTATTTAAGAATCCACAGTGGGAATGTGGACTTTTGCCTTAAGACCCTCACAGATCTGCATGGGGCTGGGGACTTGTGGGAGTAAAAATGATAACAGTGTTATCTTACTGTGTTTAAATCACTTTTCTCTTGATTCATTGTTAGCTGCATTGCTGTAAACCTTTGATTCCCTTTTCCTGTTATTTTCTTAGTGCTTGTCTTCAGTTTTATACTTAATGTCTTATAATAAAAAATCTAATTTTAACTTATAGGAACTTAGCTTTAGTAGCTTACATAGCTGTATTCTTAATGTAGCTCTTTCCCTCCCCATTTATGTTTTTATTGTCATTTATTGTAGCTTTATACATTATACATATTTGTAATTATTGTTTCATGTATATGTTTTTTAAATAATATAGGAAAGAAAAGATGAGTTATGAACCAAATATGCACTAATACTGCGTTTTATATTTAGCTATCTAGTTACATTTAACTATATTTTTATTTGGGTAGTTTTAGGTTGCACTTCAGTGACTTAATTTGAGCCTAAAGGACTTGCATTTTTTGTAGCTTGTGTTTTTCTTGGATGTCTTAACCTCATCTTCACTTGTGAAGGTTAGTTTTCCTGAATCTGGAATTCTAGTTTTCTGAGCTTTTTTTTTTCTTTTAGCCCTTTATGTTTTCTCACTGCCTCCATGGTTTCTGATGAGAAATTCAGTGTAATCTTACTGAGGATCTCTTGTAAATGATGAGTTACTTCTCTCTTGCTGCCTCCAAGATTCTCTCTGTTTTTGTTTTTCAACATTTTGGTTACAACATGTCTCGGTATATATCTATTTGAATGTATCTTGCTTGGAATTTATTGAGATACTTGGATGTGTAGATTTTTTAAAAATCAGTTTGGAAAGTTTTTAACCATTATTTCTTCAGATGTTCTTTAATTCCCTCTCTCTTGCCTCTTTCTCTGGAACTTCTATTATGTATATGTTGGTATACTTGACAGTGCCCCTCAGGCATCTTATGTTCTGCTTATTTATCTTCATTCTTTCTTCTTTCTGCTACTTTGCCTTATCTTTAAGTTTACTGAATATTTCTTCTGCCTGCTCAGATATGCTATTGAAAGCTTTGAGGCCATTTCTCATTTCAAATACTTTCCAGGTTCAAAATTTCTATTTTGTTCCTTTTTAAAATGTCCACTCCTTAAAAATTAAAATAAAATAAAATAAACTTTCCATCCCTTTATTAATATTTTTTAATTGTTGAAACATCTTTCTTCTGGTTTCCTTTTTTTCTGTGTGTGTGGTTTCTTTCAGCTGTTTGAGCATATTTAAGACAGTTGACTTTTTTTTTTAAGTTTTATTTATTTAAGTAATCTCTACACTATTCATGGGGCTTTAACTCAGGACCCTGAGATCAAGAGTCACATGCTTCTCTGACTGAGCCAGTCAGGTGCAGAAGACAGTTGATTTCCTTCCAATGTCTGTGTGTCTTCAGGAATAGTTTATGTTACTCTCTTCTTTGTGAATAGACCCTATTTTCTTTTTTCTTTGTATGGTTGCAACCTTTTGTGGAAATGTGGACATTTTTGAATAATATGATGTGAGAACTCTGGACATCAGATGTTTCTGTCTTCAGCGTATGTTGCCGTTGTTTACTGTGGGTTTGAGTGGTGTGTTTGCTTAGTGACTTTTATACACTATTTTTGTAAATATTGTATTTTTTTTGTCCTGTGCTCTCTGGAGTTTCTGTTCCTTTAGCATGTTCCTGGATCTGGAATTCTAGACCATGATTTCCTAAAATTCCTGGAATCTAGTGGAAAAATTAAATGAATAAGCCCTCTCCCAGTCTTGTACATTGGCTGTGTTGACTGGCTCCTATGTTTAGCTGTGCTGTTTACAACTTTGATTTAGCATCACTTTCTGTTTACCTTGAGCCAAACCATCAGCAGAAGGTGAAAGACCCTTCAGGTCTTCTCTTTTTTTTCTGATGCGGTGTGCCTTGGCTATGTGTGGGTTTCTAGAATTCCTATTATGCACAGGAACTTTCCAAAGCCCTTGTTATTTGAAGTATCTCTCCCTCCAACCTTTCCTCTCAGGCCCTTGATGTCTGTTGTTTGCCCCAGATCTCGTCTTTTCCCTGTTGACAGTGACCTGTTCATGTGTCTGTCAGCGTTATCAAGGAATGTCCTCAGCATTGCCTGTTATCCACCTTGACAGACTTCTGGGTGAGGCCAGATAAAGGAGAGTGCCTTCCATCAGTCTTTCAGGGAGCCCCATGTAGGGGATCAAAATAGGCAAGTGTAATTCTTTTAGAACAAGATTTGCTCTCTTCCTGCTGGGTTTAGGAATCCACATTGGGAAAATGGACTTCTGCCTTAAGACCATCACAGATGCTCATAGGGGTAGGGACTTGAGCAAGTTAAAATGCTAACACTGTTCTCTTACTGGGTTTAGATCACTTTCCTCTTGATTCATTGTTAGCTTCATTGCTGTAAACCTTTGACTGATTTCTGTAGTTTTGATGAAGTTCATTCTGAGTCTGCTTCTTTCTTTGGTGTTCCCATGTATTACACCATTTTTCTGATGTCCCATGCCATCTACTTTTAAGTAATTTACTCTAGTACTGGAAACATAGTAGTTGCTGATAAAATATTCTTAAGCTAATGCATTTATAGCTATTAATCAAATGCTTATCATTTGAAAACCACTTTTGCCTTATTAATTGGTGAAAATGATAATGAAAGGTGTTTTTTCTGTTTAATGAATAAGAATCAAAGCAAACCCATGTAAAGCAAATACACACAAGAAAAATTAAAACTCAACTCAAACTTCTTGACAAGAATCCTCTTTAAGAATAGACCAATAAAAAGATAGTGTTTACTTATTTTTAAGTGAAATTCATTTATTTTAAGTCTGTAAATGCCCCTTAGAGATTATTTTTACAAGCAGTGTTTGTATAAGGTAAGGCAAGAGGAAGAAAAATAATGATCAATTATTTTTTCTTATGTTAACAACTCACATTTTACCTGGAGGCATTACTTATTGGATTGGAATAAGGTTTATTTATAGCTTTTAACGATTCCTTAATATGGAATATATTTTGAAAAATATTTACAGCCACATGATCCTTCAGTTTATATGGTGTGCCTGTGCTTCATGAGGCAAAGTAGACTTGATTTTTTTTTTTTTTTTCTGTCTTGAAATGAAGGCTTTCTCCTCTGTGAAGTGCTTTTGGATACTTTCAATGCAAGACTCTTCCACTATATTGTGTATAGTGTACATAGTGTACATAGTGTATATAGTGTATAGTGTACATAGTGTACATAGTGTATATCGTGTATCGTGTATATTAGGTATGACCTTCATGGGAGAAGAAGTTCAGTGCTGCAGACTTGATGCCTTGAATGGGCAGTTGGGGGCTCGATACAGAGGTCGTGGTGGTCGGGACAAGTTCTGCCCACCAGCTGCGGCTGCATTCACCTGCCTAAACATTTATCACCTACTCAGCATGTAATGTCTCTGTGTCTTTCCTGTGCTACAGTCTTATAATATTTATAGAATAAATTTTATTGGATTATTATATAGTTAACCTTGTAATATTTTGGACGTACTTACCCTCTGCAGCAGACAGCCAACCTAAAAGGAGGCATCAGCCAATGTTAAGTAGTTATTACTGTTGGGATGTGGGCCATTTAAATGCCTGAGGAGGAGGAGGGCTGGTATTTTTCCAAAGAACTATGAGTATTGTGGAGTATTTCCTAGTTTTGCACTGGATTATGGATATCAGTGTAGAAAACTTCATAACTTCTTCAGGCTTAAGTTTATTGAGCAAATCAGTACAATTCCATTAGTGAATTTCCTTGAACTTTCCTTGAACTCCTGGTAAGAAAGTTGTTTTGTTTATTTTATTCTGTTTATTTAGCAAAAGTCATAGAACCATGCAATTCTTGACTTGCAGGAAACTTTAAGACCATTTAGCCGATCATAGCGCTGCATCCCCCCCTCTTTTTTTTTTTTAAAGCAAGTCCTGAAGTGTTACATATCTTGCTTCACATCCTCTATGGTGATAGTTCTGTAGTAAAAGTGTTAATATTAAAAGTGTATTTTAGGTGCAGGAGGTTAGAAAAAAAATCAAGGAAAGCGTCAGCAGAATAGAAGTCAGTGATCTTAGAGCTTTCAGGGTGCCTTTAGAGGATGTGACTTTTCAAGAGCTTATTTGACGGGGCACCTGGGTGGTTCAGTGGGTTAAGCCTCTGCCTTTGGCTCAGGTCATGATCCCAGGGTCCTGGGATCGAGCCCCATGTTGGGCTCTCTGCTCAGCAGGGAGCCTGCATCCCCCCTTCTCTCTGCCTGACTCTCTGCCTACTTGTGATCTCTGTCTGTCAAATAAATAAAATCTTTTTAAAAAATTGAATAAATCGGGATGCCTGGGTGGCTCAGTTGGTTAAGCAGCTGCCTTCGGCTCAGGTCATGATCCCGGCGTCCTGGGATCGAGTCCCACATCGGGCTCCTTGCTCGGCAGGGAGCCTGCTTCCTCCTCTCTCTCTGCCTGCCACTCTGTCTGCCTGTGCTCACTCTTTCTGACAAATAAATAAATAAAATCTTTAAAAAAAAAATTGAATAAATAAATAAAGAGCTTATTTGAAAAGAGCCACTAATGGCATAAAGACAGACGTGATGACACCTTCGTAAGAAGGTAAACAAAGACAACTACACATATGGGAGAAGATCTACAAAGAGGTAGATACCCAGAGTATGCTGGTGGGAACCCTAGTGTGTTCTGTGGTTTGGCCCTTTGTGCTTAACTGGTCCAGGGCTTGTGTAAATGATTTATATGAATAAATTGATGGAATGCAGAAGATTTGAAGCTGGTTGGAAAGACAGATGGTTTGATTTATGTTAGGATCAGTATTCAAAATGATGTGAGTCCTCAGCCCATGCAACAAAAATGGATAGCTCTGCATGTAGTCTAAAGACTGATAAAAACAAAGCCCACTTTAAACCATTTGACTATGAAAAGGCAAAATTTATCAGCAGTGCAAGTGCTGTACTTTTTAAAATATTTTTTTGGTTAGGTGCACATGGGTAGCTCAGTCAGTTTAACATCCAACTCTTGGTTTTGGCTCAGGTTATGATCTCAGGGTTGTAGAATCAAGCCCTTCTTTGGGCTCTGTGCTCAGTACAGTCTGCTTGAGGTTCTTTCCCTCTCCCTCTGCCCCACTCACACATGTGTATTCTCTTTCTCTAAAATGAACAAATAAATCTTTAAAAAATTAAAATATATTTTTGTTCCATAAGGGCAACAGTATATTAAAAAATGAATGCAAATTTTGTTTATTTTATTCTGATCTTTGTATTTACTATAGCCAGAATAAGTAGTAGAATAATGCTCTTCAGACCTTTGCTAGAACATTGCATCAACTTGGTGTTTTGTTTGTTTGTTTGTTTTTGTTTTTAAAGATTTTATTTATTTATTTGACAGAGACAGAGAGATCACAAGTAGGCAGAGCAACAGGCAGAGATAGAGGGGGAAGCAGGGCTCCCAGCTGAGCAGAGAGCCTGACACGGGACTCGATCCCAGGACCCCGAGATCATGGCCCGAGCCGAAGGCAGAGGCTTAATCCACTGAGCCACCCAGGCACCCCAACTTGGTGTTTTATTAGAAAGAAAATGATGAGCTGCCAGAGTAGTGATCCCTAAACTTTCTTAGGACAGCTGCTATATCCCTTTTCCTTTGCAAAATAAACACGGTCCCCAAATCCTGTCTGTGAAATCAAGGGACTTACATACCAGTGTTGAAAAAAAATCTTTAAAACAGGAAGGAAGCCAGGAAAAAGGTTGAGGAAACCATGCCATTTGGAGAACATGTGGAAGAGTTAGGCATGTTTAGATTGGAGAATAAAAGGCATTTATTACCTAAGTGGTCATGTGATGGACCTTACCAGCGCCTCCCGAAGAATCTTGAGTTTGTTGCTTCTCCTGGCACCCCAGCCGCTGCATTTCCATGAGGTTAGTTCTGGCCAGCAGGACACAAGCAGAAGGGGGGTGGATTCTTTCTGAGCTACAACATCTGTTTGCTGCTGTGAGATACATTGGTGCTGTCCCTACTGTTTGCATTGAGGAAGCAGGATATTCAAGATACCCAGGTTAAGGTGAGGGAATCCTCCACCAGTGAGGGTCTGTGAGTAATTGTGCTAACCCACGGTAGACATGCCATGTAAAGGAAGTCTGTATTGAGTTCAGCAGCTGATTTGCTATTTTAGCATAATTTATCTTATTCAGATAACTGCTTCCATATTTTTTTAAAAACAGTTTTAATCGCCATATAAGGAACTGTACATGTTTCATGTGTACGATTTCATGAGTGTGGATAAAAGACATTTTTTATTATTTTGATTGTAATGGAAATTTCAAGAGACTAAAAAAGAGAAATTGGTCAAAATACTGCATTGCTTACATTTATATCAGATCTTGTGCCCAGAAAAAAATACTAATTATCTCCCATTCTTATCATGCCCGCTGCATGAAGGTGGCACTCCTCTATCTGTGTAACCTGCTCTGGGCCCCAGAACTGGCATAGCTCAAGGAACAGACAGGTGACTTACGTGGGACCATAACCACAGCTGGGCATGCACCAGCTTTGATCAGTCAGTCATTCCAGGAGGGCCACAGGTGGAAGGCACTGAAGCCTTGAATTGCTTCTTTCTGCTTAGAAATTGTGCCTGTGTGGCCATCTCTAAGCCCAATTCCCAGTCATCATTTGAGACACTGAAATCTAAAAATAAAGTACACAAGATATCCAAACAGAGGGGCTCAAAGCATGAGCTTTTCAGCTATTCTGCCTTCTTCTCCCTGGTCATTTACATGAATTCTATATTGTGGGAAGCCCCACGTGCATCTCTCTGACTTATTGAAAACCCATTAGTAATAATCATAGTTTGGTTGTCATGAGAACACATTATTGTTACTTGCTATCTGATGATAGCGGTAAGGAAGTGATAAGGAAAAGCTTTCTAATAATTAGGGATAATGAAAAATTACATGAATCACAGATCTCCTCATGGCTAGAAACACTCAAAGACTGATTGTACGGATGGGATCTGGCAGTGGGGAGGGGATTGCTCTCCCTGGCCTCTAAATGACAGTCAGAAGGTCAGACTATGCTGGTTTTTGCCTAAACGTCTCTAGTCCCCTTTAATTTTCTTAGATACTTTTTATCATGAGCAGTTGACTGTGTGTGTGTGTGTATTAGATTTTATTTATTTATTTGACAGACAGAGATCACAAGTAGACAGAGAGGCAGGCAGAGAGAGAGGAGGAAGCAGGCTCCCTGCTGACCAGAGAGCCTGATGTGGGGCTCTATCCCAGGACTCTGGGATCATGACCTGAGCCGAAGGCAGAGGCTTTAACCCACTGAGCCACCCAAGCACCCTGACAGAGTATATTTTTATCTAACGTGTATAAATGGATGTTTCTGAATAATTCCAAAAGGCTTTATTAGACAGTTTTCTTTTTTTTTATTTAAATTCAATTAATTAACATAGAGTGTATTATTAGTTTCAGAGGTAGAGGTCAAGTGATTCATCAATCATATGTAACACCCAGTGCTCATTACAACATATACCTTCCCCAGTATCCATCCCGCAGTTACCCTATTACCCCATCCCCCTCCCCTCCAGCAGCCCTTTTTGTTTCTTAGAGTTAAGAGTCCCTTTTGTTTTGTCTCCCTCTCTGGTTTCTAGACACTGTTTTCTAATGGAGGCTGTAAGTATAAAAGTCTGAATTTTAAAGGTTTCAACCAAATTTGCCTTTAATTGGAGTAAGCACAGGCAGAACAGAATTGAATTGTTCCAGAATAATGAGCAACCAGTATTGAGTGTGATGAGAGTCAATACCAGTCCAAGAACCACTACTGGTTTAGATTTTTAGGTCCAGAATGGTAGTCCATGTCTCTTCATATTCAGAGTACTTCTTTTAACAATCTTTGGTGTCTGGTAATTTTGTGGCTTGCCCCCCACTAACCTGGAGAAGCTGTCGCGATCTCCTTCTGCTGACCATTTCGTGGCTTGTTTTATTTGTGTCTTAAAATAAATATGAGTTCACATTCTCAAAATGAGTCTTGCTCCATTATGAATGGCATTCCTAAGGAAATGAACCTTAGCATCACTGAGTACTAGTTATCATCATTGTTACAACTTTTAGGGGAACTAATTTTTGTTTCAGGATCAAATATAAAATACATCACTGCTTTATGAAACTGTTTTTTTTTCTGATATGGCAAAAATTCCTTTGAGCATGTAAGTAATATATGCAAGTAAAAAAAAAAGTCCCTTAGATTTGGTTTATGTGACTTTAAATTTTCTCTTGCTTACATTTGGAAATGAGTTCAAGGAAATCAAGATATTATTTGCTGACTGTAATAACCCATTCTTGAGAAGCAATTAGGATACATTTGGATAGTGGCTATGTTAGCTATTGCAGGTGAAAGATAAAAAGAGACTGTTTGCATCAGAAAGGAATGACAAAATTAATATAATAGAGGTACAGATTATTCCTGAAACATGGTTAAGTAGCATTTTCTTGGTGTGTGACCTTGAGTAAATTTCTTAACTTTTCTAGGCCCAAATTTCTGAGTCCATCAAATGGGGATCATTGTACCTTGATCATACCATTGCATGATTAAGTGAGGAAATACATAAATGCAAAACATGTTGCACATTCTCTAGTATATAGTAAGTGCTGGATAAATATTAGTCTATTGTTACTGTTATTATATGCATGCTTAGAGTACTGAATGCAGGCCAGGGGGTGAGGACTAGCATGGGGGAAGGACTGTGGATCTGGAAATTGTAGATTACACACAAGCAGCCCTGGCTTCTAGTCCCTGTTTTTGTACTAACATACTCTACAGTGGTCAGCAATTACTTACCTCTGAGTTAGGGTTAAGATACCTCCTTCTGTTTTGCTATGTTTGTCTAGACTTAGGAATCCCAGTTTTTATTTCCAGTTATAAATTTCTTTCATTTAATGTGAGCCGGCATTATGATTGCCAAAGCATTACAGAGCATACAGTACATAAATGTTGAAAATGACAAATTGTGGCAGTCAGGTTCCTCAGAGCTTGAGATCCCTGGCAGTTGCAGCTTGTCACCAAGAACCAAGCCTGTGGCACAGAGGGGAGGGAGTGGGATATGGTCCAGGGATCCCCTCCAGGAGTCAGGGTCAGGGTGTGCAAAGTTGCGTTCTAGCCATTCTCCAATCCTGTCCTTCCATTTACAAACACAGTGTTGGTTATAACCCTGTCAGATCACATAGGAAAGGGTAAAGGCCACACAGCTGTGTGACTCTGAATGTCACCATGCTGCCCTTCACACCTATATGTTGTCAGAGCAGTTTCTATGCAAATGAAGGACAGCTAAGTGAAATAAATCAATATGCCATAAATGTAATAGTAATTCATTATACCAAGTCAAAAAGAAATCAGTGGGTTTTTCTGAGTTACTTGAACAAATGATCACCCTCCTAGGACTGAAATTAGGTAAGATTCATTGGATGGATACAATAGGAGAGCCTAAAAAAATTTTTTTTGAAAAGGGATATCTGGTCTTAAGGATGGAAATGTCCACAAAATGGACAGGGCCTGTTATCCTGAGAGAACTGAACACTACAGCTTTGTAGGACCTCAACAACTGAGCTATCTAACTCATCTCTTACTCAAGGTAAAACTGCCAGTGTTAACCTCTGCAGAGGTTTTCTTTTCAGAAATGGTCATAAAATTTACTTTGCAGTTAAGAATTATGGATGGGGTGCCTGGGTGGCCCAGTTGGTTAAGTGTCTGCCCTCACCTCAGGTCATGATCCCAGGGTCCTGGGATTGAGTCCAATGTTGGTCTCCCTGCTCACCAGGGAGTCTGCTTCTCCCACTGACCCTGCCCTGTCTTGTGCTCTCTCTCTCTCAGATAAATAAATAAAAATCTTGAAAAAATTATGGACAAATTTGCCCTTGGTATAAAGCATTTTTCACAGAATCTGTTCCCTCATATCTGCCAGGGCACGGGTCCTGAAGGAAAAAAAGAGCTGTGCGGCAAACAGAAGCGACTCTTGTAGTCTCCCCACCCCACACACATAATGCTTGGTGTTTGTCTCGGGGGCACCTGTTGTCCACATCCACAAAGGGAGAGGTAGCAGTGTGCAGAAGGGGAGGGGCATTCTCCGGAGCACCGGCTAGGATGGCAGCAGGGGAATCCAGAGTGAATTCTCCAACTCTGTCAGATAGACATTCACTTATGATTTTCCTTTTAATACCTTTGCTCAGAGGATCTGAGAACATACTTTGCTGACCACACAGATATAATAATTATGGTCCTCTCCCTCCTGCTCAGCCTTCAAGTGGAGGATTATGAGGGGCAGTGTGGTGGAACCAAGCCTGCGCCTATCCAACTGAAAGTGGCCTTTTGGTGGGACTGTCTGTTGGACTTTGGTGGGACTTTAGAGAGGGTCCTATAAACCACTGAAAGGAAAAGTCAAACTATAAGCATGTGTGAAGCTCTGATCTCCTTAATCCCAAATGTCCATAGCAATGGAACAGGTACTAGAAAATGTCTGAAGAGAAGAACTGGGACATCTTCGGAAGATTATGGGACATCCTGTTCATTTATATAGATATACACCTGGGTAAAAGTAAAGAATATATGTAATTATGTAGAAACTAGTGAGACATAGGTACACAAAAATTTTTATAGAATGCAAAAACATATCCATAAAATGGTTATTTATTAATATAAATAAAATTTACAGAATAAAATACACATAGAACACATATAAGTATTTTATATAAAAATTTGAGTTTTTGTATAAGATTCTGTCTTAAAAAGTAGGATGTGTTAGATCTTTTGATATTTTCTCTATGCAGTTGTATGTTGTAATATTTTTTCCTGTGTGAGGTAGCCTGGGGCTTGGTATTTTCTCATTTGAACTTGAGTTACTTGTGCTTGGTCAGTAAAAGGACTGACTTGGATCAAATGCATCTGCCCCCAAACCGACCTCAACAGCCCCAAATAAGGGACAGATGTGGAGGCCAAAAGAATACTGAAATAATAATTACTTTCTGCCAGTGTTTTTTTTTTTTTTCTTTTCTTCAGAAGTAAAAGTATGCACTTCCTCAGAAACGGGAAGAATGCTTCTTCCTTTATAATCTCAAGACAAAAATTATTCCACATCTGGTAACTTGTTTAGAATTTGGTGGTGTTGAGTTTTTCCTTCTCATAATAATCAGTGAATGGTTATGAAGCTCCATCTTCAGAAGGAAGTAAAGAAGAAAACGTTAGGATTGTAGTGTAGGCAATGCCGTACTCGCAAACTGCGCCTTCCCCATCAGTGGTGTTTCCGCTGTGCATATTGAGTATGTTTGCATCTGATTATCTTGCTAACCCCTCATCAGGCCGTTGACCAGATGCACAGCCAATGCACAACAACTTAAATACAAGACTTAAATACACAGTTGACTCTTGTACCGCTGGGAGAGAGGTTGCCGTATTCCCAGGGTGGTTTTGCTTGTCTCCGTTCCTGTGGCCGCACTCCAGAGTTTGTCCTGTGACTTAGATTTTATGCTGCTATTAAACTGTTAACTCAACAAGCAGCCCTACTTCCAGTAAGCAGTTCGTGAGGCTGAATGACCCAGTTATGACACAAAGTGAAATAGTTAATTTTATCCACGAAGTGTCAGGTTTTGTTAAGTACTTTTAAGATGTTTTTAACATAATCTTCACAAAAATGCTCTGTGCAAGTGGTGATCATGCTAATGTTAAGCATTTAGTCAGCACACACCTTGTCCAGTGAGGCATTTTAAATGCCTCTTTTCACTGCTGGAAAAACTGAGATTCTAAAATGTTAAGTAGTTCACCCAAAGTTTTGGTGACATTGTAAGGTTCATTTTCCAATTGTTAGAGTTTTGACCCCCAAGGGTCCCCAGAAGCCAGCGCCCTGAGTGGGCAAAGGTGGTGGGGAAAATGCATGCCTTATCATTGGCAGTATCAATGCCTTGCTCTCACAACCTCTGGCTGATGAAGTCTAAAATAGGGAAGTGGAAGTAGAAACAGTGTTTTCCACCATCTGTCATGGGCAGCGCCCCTTACTGCCTGCCCTGGCAGCAGATCACATTCCTGTCTTTGTTTCACACATCTCCGGGTCCCTGTCCCTTACTGAGCGCTTTGAGCCAAACACTTTCTTCCTCCAGGGAATCATCTTGAACTTCCTTGAAACCTCCTTGGCGCTCCACTTCCAAGAGTGAATAGATGAATTGTGTTCTGTCCCCTCTTTAAGATTTTTAAGATAGCCTATTACAAAAAAAAGAGAGAGACTCCAGATGGGGGCTTGAGTCATTGTTTTTCTAAATTCAGTGATAAAAACTCTCTCTGGACAACCATCCAGTGCAGTCTGTCTGAACAGCAATGAATCATCTTCATCTTTTTTGTCCTCAGTATTCTGTCAATAATTACTTCCATGAAAAAAAAAGCCTATTCCATGTCAAGCACTAGGCTTACGTGTATTTTACACATTGCCTCATTTTACATGTGTAACAAACTGACAGTCCTGTTACCTCTGCTTTTACCAATCTGGTCACACAATTAGGAAATGATGGTGTCTCTATATGAATGCTGTTCCTTTGAGTCCAAAGTGTGTGCTCTCCCCATTGCTCCCTCTTTCTTCAAGTCAGATTGGAGCAAAATTTCATGCTTATGTTCCCACTTCAAGGCCTGTGAGTAAGGCAACAAGTTGGATGGCGTCATATCATGGCTTCTCCTGAAGGATAGCGTTACTTCTGGGCTAGTTCCTTACTGGAAGAACTTGGGAAGAAACTTCTTACAATGCATGGCTCTTTGAAGGGGTTTTCCTTATTGGACTCCTTATTTCCTTATTGGACTTATTGGACTTATAAGGACTCCCCAGAGAATTGTACTTGAGTTCTTCATTTTGCTTAATACCGTTAAGGCAGGTGTGCCAGTAACGTGGAAGCATTTTGAGAACTTATTTGAGACCTGCTGTTTGATTAGGTGATGGTGAGAAATGCATAGTGGTAAGGAAGGAAGTGTGCACATGTATTACATCATTTGAGCTATAATGAGTTGGTTGTAATGTTAATGCGTATTTTATTATGTGTTTCAACTAGGGAAATGTGTATTATTTGAGCGGTGAGATTTTTGTCTGCAGGCACTGACAAGGGCTTACAAAGTATTTTGCAAGATGAGGTCACATATTTTTAAAAACTGTTTTAGCCTAAATTGGACTTAGGTTGAAATGGGAGACCAATTAGGAAGGCAGCTCCTTGTGAAACTCTTCAGACAGGAAGTAAGTGTTGTTTCTGAAATAAATAATCGCTGGGAAACCGTCAAGCCCACGATCCTGGGAAAACCCCAGGCAATGGCATGGAATAGGGAAGGAACGGTGAGGTATGAACCAGCCCCTGCTCTGCGGGGAACTGTCTGTGTGACTTGGGACCAGTCACTTCCCTGGCCTCGGGCTACCTCCTCAACCGCAATGTGAATGAGCTTGGTTAAGAATGTTTGTGTAGCCCCATTGAGCGCATGGACTGGGATTTAAAGTGTATGTAGGATTTATTTATTATCAGCGAGGATATTTATTCTGTTTCCTTAGACGTCCTTTAACAAAATGAAAGCTAGCCTTAAGTCATTGAATTGAATAGTGCTCACCTTCGGTCTTTATAAGAATCAAAACCTGTTCCTGTGTTAACCTTTTCTTATTATATCAACGTTTGAAAATATGTATATTTTTACTAATTTATACAGCTAGGAAAAGGTAGTAGGAGCCCAAATTATCCTGGCTTTACGGATGTATAATAGAGATGTTAGAACATATAGGCTACCTAATTCCACACAAGGGATTTACATTGTTTAAATTTTACTGAAACTCTAGAAGGTAGATCTAATTGGCTGAATTGTATCTGCCTTCTCCCACCCTTCCCCCCCGCAACCAATTTAGTTGAAGTCTTTACCCTCACCCTCAGAATGAGACTATATTTGGAGATAGGGCTTCATAGAAGCCCTCAACAAGCTAAGACAAGCTTAGTCATATGGGTGGGCCCAATCTAACAGGACAGGTGTCATTGTAAGAAGAGTGGATTAGCACACCTACAACACAGGCCAACGGATGACTGTGTGAGGACACAGGAAGGCAGCCACCTACCAGCCAAGAAGCCCAGCCTCCCCAAACCTGCTGCCCCCTTAATTGTGGACTTCAGATTCCAGATGGTGAGAAAATAGGTTTTTGTTGTTTAAGTCATCATCCTGTCTGTGATACTTTGTTACAGCAGCCCTAGCAAACTAATGCAATATATGTTATTGTTCTCATTTCTTGGTCGCCGAAACCTGACTCAAGGAGGCTAGGGGACTCTTAAAAGGCCATTTGGTTGAAAAGTGGCAGAGCCAGAGTCCCAACCCATGTTTTCCTCCCCATCCACCTTCCGTGTCACCACATAGTTCCTCGTTGAGCACAAAATATGACCTTCCCCCTTGCATGGACCATCAGAGAGAGCACCTGTGCAAGCCCCTGAGGAAAGTTCCCATATGATTTATAAGGATTTTCCGAGTTTGGCACTTTCATAAGGAAGTGTAGTCTATTGTTCAGGACCCTGAGTTTCTCATTAGAAAGTGCCCTAAATCTTGGGTGCTTTGTCTTCCCCTTCACATCATGAGTAGAAGAAGTAAAAACATCTACCTCATTAGTTTATTGGAAAGATTCAACGAGATAGTTAGTGCATGGGCAGCATTTAGCATAGATTTTGGTGTATTTTCAGGACTCAATATATGTTATTCATAATGCTATTATTGTTATTATTTTATTTGATCCTACCACTACTCTGAATGATAGACAATTTAAGGGACTGCTGGAATTTTTGTGGCCAACCCTTTTCATGTTAAAGAAGAAGAAATTAAGGCCCTGAAGTTATAGTAAATCAATTTGAATGAGCTCAAAAGTCAGTTTTACATTTATTTTGCTTTAATTTTTTAAACTAAGTTTATTATAACTTCATTTGTGTTATAACTATTCATAATAGTATAATATGACCCAGTTATTTACCTAGTTATTAAAATAATGAGGTGATGGATATTTAGTTCAGACAAGTTGGTTGAGCTAAGTTGTGATTTTTTTTTCTTCTTTACACCTTTAAGATACGGTCCTCAGTATAAAAATGACCCATTCATTTGTAGTGATCTTTTATGACTCAGAATTTTTTTTTAATATTTTGCTTATTTGACAGATGGAGATCACAAGTAGGCAGAGAGGCAGGCAGAGAGAGAGGGGGAAGCAGGCTCCCCACAGAGCAGAGATCCCAATGTGGGGCTCAATCTCAGGACCCTGAGATCATGACCTGAGCCGAAGGCAGAGGCTTAACCCATTGAGTCACCCAGGTGCCCCTCAGAATATTTTTAATATACCTGAAAACTATAATTTTCTCCCCTTAAATATTTCAGACTTAAATGTCTTGGTGTTTAAAGTGTTTTAAGTCATTTTGCAATTTTCCTCCCTCCTCCCCAAAACAAACTTCCAGTCTGTTACAAAATGCATCATGGCAAAAAGGCTTTATAAAATACTGCTATACAAGAAGCCATTTTAAGATTATGTTGTTATATATCTTTGATATTGTAATAAGAGCTTCCAGGAACCAGAGTTGAATTAAAGAAAAACAGACAAAAGCATTTTTCTCTCCAGCACTTTCTTAAACAAAATTTCAGTAAATGGGGTAAATAATAATTTGATCATTTGACATTCTTATTAAATTGTTTAGGCATTTAACCCTTTACTTTTGAGCTTTAAGAAAAATCTTTAATAACTCATTTAGGTGTGATTTCTTAGTCATCATTTCCTGAACTGGTTCTTACCTCATTCCTGGTATATCATTCAGGAAGTGGTGGGGAATTAGAATAGAGAAGAAAGTTTAGGCCAGGTGATGGGGAGCAAGAACGTGAGGGTAGGAATTTTATTCTGTAGGCTGTGAAAAATCTTTGGACATTTCTTAGTAGGAAAGTGGTTTCTTAGGAAGATGAATTTGGTAGAGATATCTGTAATCCCCTATAGCAGAAACTGAAGTGAGGGATTTATTTTATGTCTTGGTAAGAGACGGTGAGCATCTGCACTGGGGACAGACAGCAGAGAAGGGAGATGAGAGACATGACTAAGGTTGATCAAGTATACATGAGAAATATGGCAGAGACAGAGGAAAAGTTTACTTGGTTAGGTTAAAAGTGTATATAAACTAGTAAAGTGGAAAGCAATATTTAAGAGGCATTTGAAAGCACAAAAGAATGTTTTATTTTGTTAATTTTAACTGTTAAATGAGTTTGGATCAACAGGTTCAGATAACTTATTCCAGGGTAATGATAATAGTCATGAACCTTCAAGGAAATGCCGGAAGGACAATTACTGCATTCTCTTAAATACCATGCCTTAGCTTCCCAGGCATTGTGCAGGGCAGGGGCCATAGGAGCTCTGGTGTTCTTGGTCTGTCACACATGGTGTCCTTCTCCTAGGGCTAGGGCCTGGGGCTGGGGTGGTGGGGGAGGCGGAACAGAGCCCCAGTCCTCTCAGCTCTCTTGCCTGAAGTAGAGTTCCTGCAACAGAGAGCAGAGTGTCTACCCCTCTGGTGGAGGAGTCACAGCCCTAGACTGAGAGCTGGAGACAGAGGGAGCCTGTCTTCCCGGCCGGGCCTGCTGCGGTAGAGTTTCCATTATGCCAAGCTGGAGAGCATGGGAGGGAATGGATTATAGATTAAATGCCAAGGACTTTGCCATTCTGACTAAGATTTAGTGGATTTTCTGGAATAAATATATCTTCATTTGCTGCATTTACAGAGACTCTTAAGTAGCCACATGCATTGTTTTCACACTTTTCACCAGTTATGAATGTCAGTGTGGAGAGTTTCCCAGAGCTTCCCACAAGGCCATTCCAGAAGTTGTCTCATCACTGTGGTTTGCTAATTAAGATACTGGCAAGTGAAATGTTTTTATAGGAGGAAGAAGGATTGTGAATGAGTCAAAAAACCAGGCTGTGGGGGTGATATCAAGAACTAAAACATGGAGAGGATGCTAGGAAGCAGGGTTCTCACAGATATGAAATGGTGAAGGGAACTTTGACCTGGGGAGCACTATTGAGCACAACAACAGTGAGAGCACAAAAGTACAGGAAGGCAGATATCATGGAATTTTGGAAACAAGTTTAGTTCGTTGAGAACCAAGTGTGTGGCACTGAGCTCCCTTTGGGGATGTGTGAACAAAGCTCGGAGACCATTTTTTCAGGGAATGCCAGAGATGTTCAGTGATAGATGATCAGGCAGAATGAACACAGGCCTGTTTATGTTGCACAGAAGCCAGTTTGCAGACTTTAGTATTAATCAGGGTGAGATGATGATGCTGGTCTGAAGGGGAGAGCAGCAGGGAGCATGGAAAGTAGTGGGCTAGCACCCAGCACCATGGTGAATGCTGCACAGAAGGTTACACTGGCATGCCAGATTGATTACAGCCTGTTGTAGATGAACAGAGTTCATGTCGCTTTGTGTTAGGATGCTCTTCCCTTTTCATTTGTAGTGTGATGGGTCATAGGTGTGATTTAAAGCAATATTTCGTTGCTGATGTATCTTGCATCTTCTCCTTACCTTCAGTTAGTTGTAGAATTGTTTCATTGGAGCTCAACTTCCTATAGTATCAAGACATTTGAATATATGTGAACCTTGGCACCTGATACATCAAACAACAAAGAAAAAAAAACTACCACAGAATTCCTCAAATCATTTGACTTTATCCTAACATTAGAAATTTTCAGAAGCAAGATGAATGGTAACACAGGTGAAAACAAAACAATGAATGCATGTCTATAAGCTGCAGATCCATGGATCACAAGGTAAGTACTTTCCTGAATCTCTTTAAACCAAGGACTGTAAGTGAGGAATATCTCAAGAAAAATTCTGTAAAGCACCACAATCAGCAGAATTAATGGGGGAAGTTTCAAGAATGTAGACTTTTGGTAGCAAGTAAGTAGAAACTCTAAAAGTTGTGAAAAAAATTCTTGACGGGATGCCTGGGTGGCTCTGTTGGTTGGGCGGCTGCCTTCGGCTCAGGTCGTGATCCCAGCATCCTGGGATCGAGTCCCACATCGGGCTCCTTGCTCAGCAGGGAACCTGCTTCTCCCTCTGCCTCTGCCTGCCTCTCTGTCTGCCTGTGCTCGCTCTCTCTCTCTCTCTAACTAATAAATAGATAAAATCTTAAAAAAATTCTTGACACCCGAAAACCAAATCTGTTAATAATGAAAAGAGTGCAGGAAGCTCATAGTTGAGATTGCAGTTCTATACAGCTTACCAAAATTTTTCTTTTCTTTTTTTTTTTTAACACAATATTTGAGATCTACCTAGCTAGGCAGAAATGCTAGGAGCTATTTTTTTGTGTGTGTATTTTTCTTGTTACTTATGAAATATTTGATGTATTGATTAAAATAATAAGTGTTTTTAAGCGAGAGTGTGTGGGTGTGCCTACACATGCACAGGCCAAGTTGGGGGGATGGGCAGAGAATCTCAAGCAGATTCTGTGCCCAGGGTGGAGCTGAGGCAGGGTTCCATCTTGTGCCCCCTGAGATCATGACCTAGTAAAAATCAAGAGTCAGGTGCCTAACGGACTGAGCCACCCAAGCATCCCTAAAATGATAAGGTTTTTTTTTTAAGACTTTTAATTATATTCACACATATCCTTCATTTGGGCTTTGTTTTTAAAATATGAAACCATATGAAATAAACTGCTCTATAGTCTACCTTTATCTCTTGGTATGTTCTTGGTGTATTTCTATGCACAAAATATTTTCAATAGCTGTGTAGTATTCCCCTGACTGAATATACCATGATTGATTGATTGATTATTAACATAAAATCTATTAGCCCCAGGGGTACCGGTCTGTGAATCGTCAGGCTTACACACTTCCCAACATTCATCATAGCACATACCCTCCCCAATGTGCATAACCCAACCACCCTCTCCCTACCCCTACCCCCCAGCAACTCCCAGGTGTTTTTTTTTTGTGAGATTACAAGTCTCTTATGGTTTGTCTCCCTCCCGATCCCATCTTGTTTATTTTTAACTTCCCTACCCCCCAAACCCTCCAAGTTGCCTCTCAAATTCCTCATATCAGGGAGATCATATGATAATTATTTTTCTCTGATTAACTTATTTAACTCAGCATAATACCCTCTAGTTCCATCCATGTTGTTGCAAATGGCAAGATTTCATTTATTTTGATGGCTGCATAGTATTCCATTGTGTATATACATATATATATACCACTTCTTCTTTATCCATTCATCTGTTGATGGACATCTAGGTTCTTTCCATAGTTTAGCTATTGCGGCCATTGCTGCTATAAACATTAGGGTGCACGTGCCCTTTTGGATCACTACATTTGTATCTTTTTTTTTTTTTTTTTAAGATTTTATTTATTTATTTGATAGACAGAAATCACAAGTAGGCAGAGAGGCAGAGAGAGAGGAGGAAGCAGGCTGTCCGCAGAGCAGAGAGCCCAATGCGGGGCTCGATCCCACGACCCCGGGATCATGACCTGAGCCGAAGGCAGCGGCTTTAACCCACTGAGCCACCCAGGTGCCCCTACATTTGTATCTTTATGGTAAATACCCAATAGTCCTATTGCTGGGTCATAGGGTAGCTCTATTTTCAACTTTTTGAGGAACCTCCATGCTGTTTTCCAGAGTGGCTGCACCAGCTTGCATTCCCACCAACAGTGTAGGAGGGTTCCCTTTTCTCCACATCCTCGCCAGCATCTGTTGTTTCCTGACTTGTTAATTTCAGCCATTTTGACTAGTGTGAGGTGGTATCTCATTATGGTTTTGATTTGTATTTCCCTGAAGCCCAGTGATGTGGAGCACTTTTTCATGTGTCTGTTGGCCATCTGGATGTCTTCTTTGCAGAAATGTCTCTTCATGTCCTCTGTCCATTTCTTGATTGGATTATTTGTTCCTTGGGTGTTGAGTTTGATTAAGTTTTTTACAGATTTTGGATACTAGCCCTTTATCTGGTAGGTCATTTGCAAATATCTTCTCCCATTCTGACAGTTGTCTTTTGGTTTTGTTGACTGTTTCCTTTGCTGTGCAAAAGCTTTTGATCTTGATGAAGTCCCAATAGTTCGTTTTTGCCCTTGCTTCCCTTGCCTTTGGCGATGTTTCTAGGAAGAAGGTGCTGTGGCTGAGGTCAAAGAGGTTGCTGCCTGTGTTCTCCTCAAGGATTTGGATGGATTCCTGTCTCACATTGAGGTCTTTCATCCATTTTGAGTCTATTTTTGTGTGTGGTGTAAGGAAATGATCCAGTTTCATTTTTCTGCATGTGGCTGTCCAATCTTCCCAACACCATTTGTTGAAGAGACTCTCTTTTTTCCATTGGACATTCTTTCCTGCTTTGTCAAAGATTAGTTGACCATAGAATTGAGGGTCTATTTCTGGGCTCTCTATTTTGTTCCATTGATTTATGTGTCTGTTTTTGTGCCAGTACCATACTGTCTTGATGACAGCTTTGTAATAGAGCTTGAAGTCTGGAATTGTGATGCCACCAACTTTGCCTTTCTATTTCAACATTCCTCTAGCTATTCGAGGTCTTTTTTGGTTCCGTATAAGTTCTAGGATTATTTGTTCCAATTCTTTGAAAAAAATGGATGGATTTTGATAGGGATTGCATTAAATGTATAGATTGCTTTAGGTCGCATAGACATTTTCACAATTATTTGTTCTTCCAATCCATGAGCATGGAACATTTTTCCATTTCTTTGTGTCTTCCTCAATTTCTTTTATGAGTACTTTATAGTTTTCTGAGTATAGATTCTTTGCCTCTCTGGTTAGATTTATTTTTAAGTATCTTATGGTTTTGGGTGCAGTTGTCAATGGGATTGACTCCTTCATTTCTCTTTCTTCTGTCTTGTTGTTGGTGTATAGAAATGCAACTGATTTCTCTGCATTCATTTTATATCCTGGCACTTGACTGAATTCCTGTACAAGTTCTAGCAGATTTGGAGAGGAGTCTTTTGGGTTTTCCACATAAAGTATCATATCATCTGCAAAGAGTGGTAGTTTGACTTCTTCTTTGCTGATTTGGATGCTTTTAATTTCTTTTTGTTGTCTGATTGCTGAGGCTAAGACTTCTAGTACTCTGTTGAATAGCAGTGGTGATAATGGACATTCCTGCCGTGTTCCTGACCTTAGCAGAAAAGCTCTCAGTTTTTCTTCATTGAGAATGATACTTGCGGTGGGTTTTTCATAGATGGTGTTGATGATATTGAGGTATGTACCCTCTATCCATACTACACTCTGAAGAGTTTTGATCAAGAAAGGATGCTGTACTTTGTCAAATGCTTTTTCACCATCTATTAAGAGTATCATATGGTTCTTGTTCTTTCTTTTATTAATGTATTGTATCACACTGATTGATTTGCAGATGTTGAACCAACATTGTAGCCCAGGAATAAACCCCACTTAGTCGTGGTGAATAATCCTTTTATGATACTGTTGGATCCTGTTGCCTAGTATTTTGATGGGAATTTTTGCGTCCATGTTCATCAAGGATATTGGTCTGTAATTCTCCTTTTTGATGGGGTCTTTGTCTGGTTTTGGGATCAAGGTAATGCTGGCCTCAGAAAATGAGTTTAGAAGTTTTCCTTCCATTTCCATTTTTTGGAAAAGTTTTAGGAGAATAGGTATTAATTCTTCTTTAAATATTTGGTAGAATTCCCCTAGGAAGCCATTTGGCCCTGGGCTCTTGTTTGTTGGGAGGTTTTTGATGACTGTTTCAATCTCCTAACTGGTTATGGGTCTGTTCAGGTTTTCTCTTTCTTCCTGGTTCAGTTTTGATAGTTTGTATGTCTCTAGGAATGCATCCATTTCTTCCAGATTGTCAAATTTGCTGGCATTTAGTTGTTCATAAAATTTTATAATTATTTGTATTTCTTTGGTGTTGGTTGTGATCTCTCCTCTTTCATTCAATATTTTATTTATTTGGGTCCTTTCTATTTTCTTTTTGATAAGTCTAGCCAGGGTTTTATCAATCTTATTAATTCTTTCAAAGAATCAGCTTGTACTTTCATTGATTTGTTCTACTGTTCTTTTGTTTTCTGATATAAGGATTGGTACGCCAGCTTTCTTTTGATGTCCATTAGCATGGTAAATTGTTTTCAGCCCCATCACTTTATATTAATCTTTTTAAAATTGTATTTACTTGTTTGACAGAGAGAGATCACAAGTAGTCAGGGGGGAGAGCAGGCTCCCCACTGAGCAGAGAGCCCGATGTGGGGCTCAATCCCAGGACCCTGAGACCATGACCTAAGCCGAAGGCAGAGCTTAATGCACTGAGCCAACCAGGTGTCCCATCACCCTGTCACTTTAAATCTGGAGGTATCTTTGGGTCTAACATGAGTTTCTTATAGACCACATGTTGATGGGTTTTGTTTTTTTATCCATTTTGATACTTTTGTCTTTTGATTATGGCATTTAGCCCATTTACATTCAGGGTAGCTATTGAAAGAAATACATTTAGTGCCATTGTATTGCCTATAAGGTGACTGTAACTGTATATTGTCTCTTTTCCTTTCAAGTCTACTAGTTTTAGGTTTTCTCTTTGCTTAGAGGACCACTTTCAATATTTCCTGTAGGGCTAGTTTGGTGTTTACAAATTCTTTTTGTTTGTCTTGGGAGCTCTTTATCTCTCCCTCTATTTTCAATGATAGCCTAGCTGGATATAGTATTTTTGGCTGCATGTTTTCCTCATTTAGTGCTCTGAATATATCATGCCAGTTCTTTCTGGCCTGCCAGGTCTCTGTGGATAAGTCTGCTGCCAATCTAATATTTTTACCATTGTATGTTACAGACTTCTTGTTCCAGGCTGCTTTTAGGATTTTCTCTTTGTCACTAAGAATTGTAAGTTTTACTATTAGATGACAGGGTGTGGACCTATTCTTATTGATTTTGAGGTGGGTTCTCTGTGCCTCCTGGATTTTGATGCTTATTCCCTTTGCCATATTAGGGGAATTCTCTACAATAATTCACTCCAGTATACCTTCTGCCTCCCTTTCTCTTTCTTCTTCTGGAGTCCCAATTATTCTAATATTGTTTTGTCTTATGGTTTCACTTATCTCTCAAATTCTCCCCTCGTGGTTCAGTAGTTGTTTGTCTCTCTTTTGCTCAGCTTCTTTAGTATCCATCATTTGGTCTTCTGTGTCACTCATTCTCTCTTCTGCCTCATTTATCTTGGCAGTAAGAGCGTCCATTTTTGATTGCACCTCATTAATAGCTTTTTTTAATTTCAGCTTGGTTAGATTTTAGTTCTTTTATTTCTCCAGAAAGAGCTTTTATTTCTCCAGACAGCGTTTCTCTAATATCTTCCATACCTTTTGAGCCCAGCTAGTACCTTGAGAATTGTCATTCTGAACTCTAGATCTGACATATTACTAATGTCCATATTGATGAGGTCCGTAGCCTTTGGCACTGCCTATTGTTCTTTTTTTTGTGGTGAGTTTTTTCCTCCTTATCATTTTATCCAGATAAGAATATATGAGCGAGAGAACAAAATACTATAAGAGGGTGGCAAAGACCCCAGAAAAATATACACTAACCAAATCAGAAGAGAGCCCAAATTGGGGGGAGAAGAAAGGGATTAAAAAGAAGTTTTTTAAACAAATTTTTTTTAAAAATTATATATATATATATATATATATATATATATATATATGTGTGTTAGACTGGTGAATAGAACAGAGCCACCCACTTAATTTGGGATGTATTTTGTTCTCTTAGAAGAAACTACCTTCCCAAATTTTAAAGAATGAAAAACTTATATATATTCAAAAATAAGGGTAAATGTGATGAAGGGATGGAATATGACTGTGAAGATTAAAATTTAATAAAAAATTCTTAAAAAGAAATTGATAAGATAAGTTGGTTGGGAAAGGAAAGAAGAAGAAAGTGGAGAGAATTTTCTTAGGCTGGAGACTAGAACAAAGCCCTGTGCTATATTTAGGATATATTTTGACCTACTAGAAGAAGTTGTATCCCATAACTTTTTAGAAGAAAAAACCCTGTATATATACAAAAAATAAAGTTAGATACAATGAAGGAGAAAATATGACTATAATAATGAAGGTTTAAAAAGATTTTTTTAGAAAGGTATTGTTAAGATAAACTAGTAAAAAACGTTAAACGAGGAAAGAGGAAAAGTTAAAAAGTATTAGAGTAAGAAAAAAATTAAATTTAAATTAAATTTAAAAAAATTTAAATAACTTTGCAAGATTAAAGAATCATGGGGAGAAAGCCATGAATTCCATGCTTTGTTTTCCTCTTCTTTGGAATTCCACTGTTCTTGTTCAGTGAGCTTAGTCTTAGCTGGATTTTCTTGCTGATCTTCTGGGGGAAAGGCCTGTTGTAGTGATTCTCAAATGTCTTTGCCCGAGGCAGAATTGCCCTGCCCTTGCCATGGGTCAGGCTGAGTAATCTGCTTGAGTTTGCTCTCTGAAGCTTTTGTTCCCTAAATGCTTTCCATAGAGCTCTGGAGGACGGGAATGAAAATGGAGGACGGCCTCCCAATCTCTGGCCGGGAGGAGCCGAGAGCTCAGGGCCCCACTCCTCAGTGTGCCTGGGAGAAAAGTGCTCAGTCCCTCCTATCTCTCCAGCCGGGGTCCGAGCTCACCTGGCCTGTGACCCAGCATATCTGTCTCTGGCACACAGCCACATTTGGAATCTCCAAACCCAGCAGATTCCTGCCGCTCTGCTCTTACAGTGGCTCTCCCCAGATCTACCACTTGTGTGGCCCCTGCTCAAAGAGCAGTGGTCTGATTGTGCCACAGATCACAGTTTAAGGTAATCCCGAACTGAGAGGTCACTCCTTGGCTCTGTCTTCCCCGCTCTAATACCTGCGAGCTCTGCTATACTCAGATATCTCTGATCCTTCAGTGACTCTGTGGGACCTGAGACCATACTGTCCCCGTGAGGGCTCCAACCCCGCTTAGCCTCTGGACCGATGTCTCTCAGTGGAGCATAGTTTTAAAAGTTTGAATTTTGTACTCTGTTGCTCCACCCCTTTGCCAGAAGCGGTGCCTCCCACCCACCCCCAGTCATCTATCTTCCTGTTGCTTCAGATTTTTTTCTCTGCATGGACTACGTTTCAGAAAGTGGTCAATTTTCTGTTTCTAGATTTGCTGCTCTTCTTCTTTTCAATCTGTTTGATTTGTAGATTGGATTTGTAGGTGTTTGGAATGGTTTGTAACTATCTAACTGAACTCCTGAAACCTGATGTCATCTTAGTCTGCTACACTTCTGCCATCTTGACTCCTAAAATGATAAGTTTTGCTATTAATTTCTTCCTTGGCTTAGGATTGGATTCATTTAAACTGCATTAGGATTGTATAATAGAAAATGGGACCTCTGTAAATAGTCAAGAGTAGTAAGCCAGTATACTGTACTAGTTCTTTACTTATATTTCTCTAATGAGATTCAGGACATTTATCTATTATAAAATGTATTTCAGCAAGAAATTCTCAAGAAATTTAGTTTTGTTTGTAAATCCTGATCTGATAGTTAGAATAATGAACCAAAATTTAGTCAAAGGATTTTTTGTGTGTGTGAATTTTTTTTTTAAGATTTTATTTATTTAACAGAGAGCGGGATCACAAGTAGGCAGAGAGGCAGGCAGAGAGAGATGGGGAAGCAGGTTCCCTGCGGAGCAGAGAACCCAATGTGGGGCTCACTCCCAGGACCCTGAGATCATGACCTGAGCCAAAGGCAGAGGCTTTAACCCACTGAGCCACCCAGGTGCCCATAGCCAAAGGATTTTTTAAAAACAATATTTACTCATTTTAGAGAGAGTGCACACAAATGGGGGGGCAGAAGGAGAGGTCCTATAAACCTCACTTTCAGTGTATGCAGATTCCTTAGACTTATTTACTCCCAATCCCAACTACCTAAAAAGTGTATGATCAGTTACTCCTCACAATCCCAGTGCAGCTCTTCTGGCCCATGAGTCCTGTTGTTCCCTATGCCTTAATAAAAGCACCTGTTTGCACAGTGAAATGTCTTAAGAACTCTTTCTTGACTGTCACACTGGATGTCCTACATTGGTGATCATTATGGCATTTAGAATGCCACATAAAGACACAGGCCTTGTAATTTAGTAGATTATATTAAATCATAATCTTCAAATGAATGCGTATGTGATTGATCTATAGAAGAATCAGTTTACAGATAGTTAACAGATGATTTGACTTGTGTGATTAAATCAAGTGATGTTTTTAGCTTTGATTTGTCCAGTGAGAGTTGCAGATTTTACACATATCTTTAGATAAAAAGTCTGGCCTTGATTTCTTGCACCCTTATTTTAAAAGAAAGGCTGTTTTGGAGAGTGAGAATATATAATTTCTTGGAATGCCTAGGTGGCTCAGTCAGTTAAGTGTCTGCTTCATCTCAGGTCATGATCCCAGGGTCCTGAGATCAAGTCCTGCATCAGGCTTCTTGCTCAGCAGGGAGTCTGCTTCTCTCTCTGCCTGCTGCTTCCCCTGCTTGTGCTCTTGCTCTCTCTTACAAATAAATAAAATATTTTTAAAAAGTATATAATTTCTTTCAGACAAAAGAGGGAGAAAATGCTTGTCTTTTTTCTTTATAAAATTAAATATATGGCAGCTTTGAACTTGGCTTCTTTGCTTCATGCTGAAAGTATTCTCCAGGTTTTTAGAAGATTTTATTTTTATTTATTTGACAGAGAGAGAGATCACAGGCAGGCAGAGAGGCAGGCAGAGAGAGTGAGAGAGGAAGCAGGCTCCCCACTGAGAAGAGAGCCCAATGTAGGGCTTGATCCCAGGATCCTGAGATCATGACCTGAGCTGAAGGCAGAGGCTTAACCCACTAAGCCACCCAGGCACCCCTCCAGGTTTTGATTAGGTTAAACCGACTGTCAAGTACTTACATGTGACTAGTTCATTTAGGCTTGCCTTAGTGGCTATGTTAGTCAAAAGGGCTAGATAATGCTTCAGTGTTAAACTGAATAAAAAATCTTAGTAGTTTAATTCATGAAAGGTTATTTCTTATGCTCTGTCTCTAAGGGTCAGAAGGGGACTCCTTCCACCTGTTACCCTGGCTGATGGGGATTCTTAAACCATGGTTTTATACTCATCTAGCAGAGGGAGAGAGTCCTGAGTCTAACACTGGTTGCTTCAGCTACTGCCTGGATTGACATTTCTGCTGACGTTTTATTGGCCAAAGAAAGATCCCATGGCCAGGTCTAACTTAAGAGGTGCTGGGACATGAAATCTTAACATGTGACCAGAAAGCAGAGAGCCAAAGAAGTATTTAGCAAGTAGAATTAATGATGAAACATGCTGAATCTTGTCTCTAGGTCATTGTTAGATAACCCTAAATATACCTCATTAGTGTCAGAAGCTAAAGGGTATGTGTGAAAGTTTTTTTTTTTTTTAAATATTTTATTTATTTATTTGTTAGAGAGACAGAGAGAGAGCGCGAGTACAGGCAGACAGAGTGGTAGGCAGAGGCAGAGGGAGAAGCAGGCTCCCTGCCGAGCAAGGAGCCCGATGTGGGACTCGATCCCAGGATGCTGGGATCATGACCCGAGCCGAAGGCAGCTGCTTAACCCACTGAGCCACCCAGGCGTCCCTGTGTGAAAGTTTTTTAAGAATTGACAGATAAGGGGCACCTGGGTGGCTCAGTGGGTTAAAGCCTCTGCCTTCGGCTCGGGTCATGATCCCAGGGTCCTGGGATCGAGCCCCACATCGGGCTCTCTGCTCAGCGAGGAGCCTGCTTCCTCCTCTCTCTTTGCCTGCCTCTCTGCCTACTTGTGATCTTGATCTCTCTGTGTTAAATAAATAAATAAAATCTTTAAAATAAAAAAAGAATTGACATATAAACATACATTCCGGTTGTATGTCAACTATGGTGATTTTGTTAACAACTCAGGATACTCTCATGTTACCAAGGTCACTTGGACCCAGTGACATTGTTTAGCTCCAATTAATGTGGCAGAAATGCAATGAGGTCTTAACAGGGAGATCAGATGCATGGAACCTCTTCAAAATTTAGTTACTGGATTCAGGCAGGAGGTAGGTCAAATCTGAGTCAGCCACTAGAAATAAGAAGATTGGGTCAAGTCAGGAAAGGAGAGTTTGGGGCAATCAGAATAAGCAGAGTGGTTGAAGGTGCTCCTTGGCTCTGAGTAGAAAGGATCCAGATAAGAGTCTTGACCAGGATGGGCACGATGGGAGCACATGAGGAGAGAGCTGACCTTGGTGTGGTTACTGGGTTGTTTCAGAAGGAAAGGATGTAAACCACACTGCAGTCAGGCGCATAGTTCCCAGTCGGTAATTTGCTCCATATCTGTTCACATTTCAAATCTTTCAATTTCATTAATAATAAACTTTTGAGAAATAATACCTCATATTTAATATATATGCTCTCTTTATTTACTTAAAGATTATCATGGAGCTTTTTCCTTTAAAAATAAAAATTCTTGGGGCACCTGGTTGGCTCAGTCGGTTAAGCAGCTGCCTTTGGCTCAGGTCATGATCCCAGGGCCCTGGGATGGAGCCCCACATCAGGCTCTCTGTTGAGCAGAGAGCCTGCTTCTCCCTCTCCCTCTGCCTGCTGCTCCCCAGCTTGTGCTCTATCTTTATCTCTCTGTCAAATAAAATAAAAATCTTCACATACTTAAAGTTTGAGAGAGGCTAAAAAGAATGACTTCAATTCCTAAAAGCAAGACCTTGGTAATTACCTTTTAGTGCTTAAATATTACTATGAAAGTGTCAGAAAATCCTTCTTAATTTCTTCTTTTAAAATTTTAGTTAGCTAATATAACAGTGCAATATTGGTTTCAGGAGTAGAATTCAGTGTTTCATCATTTACATGCAACACCCAGTGCTCATCGTGAGTGCCCTCTTTAATGCCCAAGTCATTGAAAATGACAAGATTTCATTCTTTTTGATGGATGTATATATACACCACATCATCTTCATCCATTCATCTGTCAATGGATGTCTGGGCTCTTTCCATATTTTAGCTATTGATAATGTTGCTATAAACATCAGGGTGCATGTGCTCCTTCCAATCAGTGTTTTTGTAACCCATGGGTAAATACCTAGCAGTACCGTTGCAGGATTGTGTTAGTTTTATTTTCAACTTTTTGAGGAACCTCCATACTCTTTTACAGAGTAGCTGTACCAGTTTGCATTCCTACCAACAGTTTAAGAGTGTTCCCCTTTTTCCACATCCTTGCCAACACTTGTTGTTTCTGTGTCGTTAATTTTAGCCATTCTGACAGGTATGAGATGGTATCTCATTATGATTTTGATTTGCATTTTCCTGATGCTAAGTGATGTTGAGCATCTTTTCACATTTCTGTTGGCCATCTGGATGTCTTCTTTGGAAAAATGTCTGTTCATGTCTTCTGCCCATTTCTTAGTGGATTATTTGTTTCTTGGGTCTTGAGTTTGATACATTCTTTATAGATTTTGTATTCTAACCCTTTTCAGACATGTCATTTGTAAATATCTTCTCCAATTCCATAGGCTGCTGTTTAGTTTTGTTGACTGTTTCCTTCACTGTACAGAAGGTTTTAGTCTTAATCAAATCCAAAATGTTCATCATCATTAGCCATCAGGGAGATTCAAATCAAAACCACATTGAGATACTTCCTTACACCAATTAGAATGGCCAGAATCTACAAGACAGTAAACAACAAGTGTTAGAGAGGATGTGGAGAAGGGGAACCCCCTTACACTGTTGGTAGGAATGCAAGTTGGTACAACCATTTTGGTAAACAGTGTGGATTCCTTAAGAAATTAAAAGCAGAGCTTCCCTATGACCCTGCAGTTGCACTACTGGGTATTTACCCCAAAGATACAGATATAGTGAAAAGAAAGGCCATCTGTACCCCAATGTTCATGGCAGCAATGGCCACAGTCGCCAAACTGTGGAAAGAGTCAAGATGCCCTTCAATGGATGAATGGATAAAGAAGATAAGGTCCATATATACAATGGAGTATTATGTCTCCATCAGAAATGATGAATACCCAACTTTTGTATCAACATGGATGGGACTGAAAGAGATTATGCTGAGTGAAATAAGTGAAGCAGAGAGAGTCAATTATCATATGGTTTCACTTAGTTGTGAAGCATAAGGAATAACACCGAGGACATTGGGACATGGAGAGAAAGTGAGTTGGGGGAAATCAGAGGGGGAGACAGACCATGAGAGACTATGGACTTGAAAAACAAACTGAGGGTTTTGGACGGGTGGGGGTGGGAAGTTGGGTGAGCCTAGTGGTGGTTATTAAGGAGGGTACATATTGCATTGGAGCACTGGGTGTGGTGCATAAACAGTGAATTTTTGAATCCTGAAAAAATTTTTTTAAAAAATCCAAATAGTTCATTTTTGCTTTTGTTTTCCTTGCTTTTGGCATTGTGTCTAGTAAGCAGTTGCTATGGCCAAAGTCAGACGGGTTGCTGCTTGTGTTCTCCTCTAGGATCTTGATGGATTCCTTCTCTCATTTCAGTCTTTCATCCATTTTGAATTTATTTTTGTTTATAGTATAAGGAAGTCATTCGGTTTCATTCTTCTGCATGTGGCTGTCCAATTTTCCCAACACCATTTGTTGAAGAGACTGTTTTTTTTTTCCATTTGATAGTCTTTTCTGTTTGTCAAAGATTAATTGATGATATAGCTGTAGATCCATTTCTTATTTTTCTATTCTGTTCCATTGATCTATGTGTTTGTTTTTGTGCCAGGACCATACTGTCTTGGTGAATACAGCTTTGTAATAGAGCTTGAAGTCCAGAATTATGATGCGTACAGTTTTGCTTTTCTTTTTCAGGACAACTTTAGCTATTCAGGGTTTTTTTGTGGTTCCATGCAAATTTTAGGATTCTTTGTTCTAGCTCTGTGAAAAATGATATTAGTATCTTTATAGGGATTGGATTAAATCTATAGATTGCTTTGGGTAGTATAGCCATTTTAGCAATTTTTGTTCTCCTAATCCATGAGCATGGAATGTTTTTCCATTTCTTTGTGTCTTCTTCAATTTACTTCCTAAGTATTCTATAGTTTTCAGAGTACAAATCTTTTTTTTTTAAGATTTTATTTATTTATTTGACAGACAAAGACCACAAGTAGCAGAGAGGCAGGCAGAGAGAGAGGAGGAAGCAGGCTCCCTGCCAAGCGGAGAGCTCAATGCGGGGCTCGATCCCAGGACCCTGGCATCATGACCTGAGCCAAAGGCAGACACTTTAACCCACTGAGCCACCCAGGTGCCCCTCAGAGTACAAATCTTTTACCTCCTTGGTTAGGTTTATTCCAAGTATCTTACCTGTTTTAGGTACAGTTGTAAATGGGATCAATTCCTTGATTTCTTTTTCTCCTTCATTGTTGGTGTATAAAAATGACATATTTCTGCACATTGATTTTATGTTCTATGACTTTGCTTAATTCATGTGTTAGATCTAGCAATATTTTGGTGGAGTCTCTTGGGCTTTCTCCCATCCAAGTACTAACCAGGCCCGACCCTGCTTGGCTTCCGAGATCAGACGAGATCGGGCGCGTTCAGGGTGGTATGGCCGTAGACTCTCTTGGGCTTTCTACATAGACTATGGTGTCATCTGCAAATAGTGAAAGTTTGACTTCTTCCTTACCAATTTGAATGCCTTTTGTTTTGTTTTGTTGTCTCATTGCTGAGGCTAAGACTTCCAGACTATGTTAAATAGTAATGGTGAGTGTGGATATCTTTGTCTTATTCCTGCCCATAGGAATAAGGCTCTAAGGTTTTCCCCATTGAGGGTGATATCAGCTGTGGATCTTTTATATGTGGCCTTTGCGATGCTGAGGTATGTTCATCTATCTCTACTTTGTTTAGGGTTTTTACCAAGAATGGATGCTGTATTTTGTCAGATGTTTTTTCTGCATCTATTGAGAGGAACATATGGTTCTTATCCTTTATTTTATTAGTGTGGTGTATCACAGTGATTGATTTGAGAATGTTGAACCACCCCTGCATCCCAGGAATAAATCCCACTTGATCCTGGTGAATGACTAGTTTAATGTATTGTTGCATTTGATCTATTGGTATCTTGTTGAGAATTTTTGTATCCACATTCATCAGAGATATTGGCCTGTAATTCTTTTTAGTGCAGTCTTTGCACTTTAACTTTGATTCCAGTTTTGGAATCAAGGTAATGCTGGCTTTATACAATGAGTTTGGAAGTTTTCCTTTCCTTTCTATTGTTTTGGAATGGTATGAGAAGAATAGGTATTAATTCTTCTTCAAATGGCTGGTAGAATTCCCCTGGGAAGCTTTAGGCCCTAGACTTTTTTTTGTTGGGAGATTTTTTTATTACTGTTTCAACCTTTTTACTGCTTATAGGTCTGTTTAAATTTTCTATTTCTTCCTTTTTCAAGTTTTGGTAGTTTGTATGTTTCTAGGAATTTGTCCATTTCTCCAGATGCCCAGTTTGTTGGCATGTAATTTTTCGTAATATTCTCCTAAGATTGTTTGTATTTTTGTGGTGTTGGTTGTGTTCTCTCCTCTTTCATTCATGATTTTATTTATTGGATTACACTCTCTTTTATTTTTTAAAAAATTCTGTTTATTTGTTAGATAGAGAGAAAGAGCGAGTGAGCACAAGCAGGGAGAGCAGCAGGCAGAGGGAGAAGCAGCCTGATTTGGAAGCCTGATGTAGGACTCAATCCCAGGACCCTGGGATCATGACCTGAGCCCAAGGTAGATACTTAACCAACTGAGCTATCCAGGTGTCCCAGTCTTTCTTTTATTTTTAATTAAGTCTGGCTAGAGGTTTATCGATTTTATTAATTCTTTCAAAGAACCGGCTCTTAGTTCCATTGATCTCTTCTACTGTTTTTTGTTTGTTTCTATATTATTTATTTCTGCTCTAATCTTTATTATTTCTTTCTTCTGCTGGTTTTAGGTTTTATTTGCTGCTTCTTTTCTAGCTCCTTTAGGTGTAAGGTTGGGTTGTGTATTTGGGACTTTCCTTGCTACTTGAGGAAGACCTGTATTGCTATATACTTCCCTCTTAGGACTGCCTTTGCTGCAATCCCAAAGGTTTTGGACTGTCATGTTTTCATTTTCCTTTGCTCCCATGTATATTTTTCATTTCTTCTTTAATTTCCTGGTTAACCCATTCATTCTGTAATAGAATGTTCTTTAATCTCCATGAATTTGTGGACTTTCCAAATTTTTTCTTGTGGTTGACTTCGAGCTCCATAGCATTGTGGTCTGAAAATATGCATGGTATGATCTCAGTCTTTTTGTACTTGTTGAAGTCTGATTTGTGACCCAGTATGTGATCTATTCTGGAGAATGTCCCATGTGGATGTGAAAAGAATATGTGTTCTGCTGTTCTAGGATGGAATGTTCTGAATATACCTGTGAAGATCTGGTCCAGTGTATCATTCAAAGCCCTTATTTCCTTATTGATCTTCTGCCTAAATGGTTTGCCCATTGCTGTGAGTGGGATGGTAAAGTCCCCTATCAGTATTGTATTATTATCTATGAGTTTCTTTATGTTTGTTATTAACTGATTTATATATTTGAATGCTCCCATGTTGGGGACATAAATATTTACAATTGTTAAGTCTTCTTAATGGATAGACCTCTTTATTATGATATCATGCCCTTCTTCATCTCTTGTTACAGATTTTGGTGTAAAATCTAGTTTGATATAAGTATGGTTACTCTGTCTTTCTTTTGATGTCCATTCACAGGATAGATGGTACTCTTTCCCCTCAATATCCACCTGCAGGTGTCTTGAGGTCTAAAATGAGTCTCTTGGAGGCAGGATATAGATGGGTCTTGTTTTTTTTATCCATTCTTTACCCTCGTAAGTTTTTTTTTCTTAAAAAATAGGCAGGAAATAATTAGGTATATTCATATTTTTTCCCTAATGAGCTTTGGTCAAAACTTTCTTATGCCAATTTGAAATGCTTTGGCTATGGTATATTTGATTAGTAAAATTTCAATATTCTACCTGTATCTCCTTTAAAGAAATACTGAATTTTATTTTTTTTAATTTTTAAATTTAAATTCAATTACTAATATATATTGTATTATTAGTTTCACAGGTAGAGTTCAGTGATTCATCAGTCTTATATAATACCCAGTGCACATTACATCCTGTACCCTCCTTAATGTCCATCACCTAGTTACCCTGTTTCTCCACCCCCAACCTCTCCAGCAACTCTCAGTTTGTCTACCTCTCTGCTTTCTTTTTGTATTTTTACCAACCCCTATGATCCCATTTTATTTCCTAAATTCCACTTATCAGTGAGATCATATGATAATTATCTTTCTCTGAGAAATACTGAATTGTATTAACACTTTAAGTACTTTGTAAATTATTTCATATATATTTTAAACATTCATCCTATGTTGATTTCTAATTATATAAAATTTTAATTTTATGGAGATATTATAAGACATGTAAAATATAAGTGTGTTTTTCATCATAAAACATGGAACATAAATTTTTGAAATTATTATTTAAACCTTTAATAAAATATAAGTAGACCTGAATATCTATATTTAAGAGATTTTCCCCCAGTGTCCAGCAGTATGTGAAATAAATTGCCCCTATGCTGTCAGTGAGAGGCATTCCTTATTTAACTGTAGACACTTTAGAGAAGATTATTCATGACCCAGAGACTGCACTGCAGGCCTACTTACTTCTTCAGTTTTTTTTTCCCACTCAAAATTACAGGAATTTTTGAATGACTCTTTAATCTTTAAAAATTTACCCAGCAGCATTTTAAAATCATACTCCTTCATGCACAAGAAGGCCAAATATTTTATGCATCACACAGTTACATTTTGTAGAGAATAATAATACTTTGGTAAAGAAGGGATGTAAGTAGAGAATAAAAGGGTTTTTTACCAGTTATTTCTTCTCTGACTGAATAGGATTTTAATGTTTACAGTTGCTGGAACAAGCATTATCCTCTTGTTTGAAACAAGGACTTCATTAGGAGAAAGAACATGTAAGTAAGGCCAGAGTAGGTAATGGGCTTGAGGAGTTGGGGACAGGCTAAGGATTTGTCCAAAGTTTCATTAAATATGATGGTTTTGATTTTTCCTATCCTCCCCATGCACCCTTTTCTGATTATGTTACCTTCAAAAACTTTTTTTAAGGGAGTGCTTCTGACTTTTTAGATTGCGGAAGAGGCTGGAATTAGGTAGATCCATAACACCCTGTATTTATCCCTGCCGTACAAAGTACATCCCATCTGGAATACTATGTTATTATTGGCTATTTACTAAAGATTATCGCTTTTAGGGAAGAAACCATATCTTGCTAACCATTCATCTCTAGCACATGGCAAAGTAATCCATGCATTTTTGGTGTGCAATAAATGTTTACTGAATGAAAGAACAATTAGAATTTAGCCTGGTTGAAAGGAATGAGTTATGTGCATTGGAACTGGTTAGACAGAAAAGATGATGGGAAAGGTAAAATCCAAGGTTAGAATTTTCGGGATAGAATTCTTTCTTTTTTTCTATGCTTGTATTTTGGAGCTAATGAAAGGGTACTTACCTAGGAAATAGGATTTCTGAGTTGTGATCTCAGTTTTGCAAATAGTTTTGTGATGTTGGACAAATTTTCAAACTACACTAAACATTTGTTTCTGCATTCATAAAAAGTTGAAGTTAACTATATGATTTACAAGATCTTCTTAGTAGCAACGTTATATGATGATGTGAAAAGTCCTCTGCCACCAATGTTAAGTTGAGAAATTGACTGGGGAGAAAGGGCTC
>ML103161.1:53998-86982 GCA_003697995.1 Taxidea taxus jeffersonii
CCCCCCCCCCCCCCAGTGGAAACCAGGCTACTACCGCCTGGGGTTCTCAGCCTGGGGAGGGTGCACTGGACAGAGCTCACATCAGCCCTTCTCACAGTGTGTTTTCATTCTGCTAAGAAATCAGAGCATTTTTCTTCCTGCTGGAAAATACCCACATAAGGATATTCCCTCACTGTGCATCCAGGAAGCAAAAGCGAATGAATTTTGGTTGGCATATAAAAGTTTACCACTGGGTTGCTGTACTGTTCAACTCTTTCTGTCAAGAGAAATGGTCAGATGCATTCTATATGTACTTTATTATCTGTTGAATCATTGTGCACTTTTGGTTCATCAACTGTTGCATTAAAATATATATACTTCGGGGTGCCTGAGGGGCTCGGTCGTTGAGTGTCCGCCTGCGGCTCAGGGCATGGTCCTGGAGTCCTGGGATCGGGGCCCTCGTTGGGCTCCCTGCTTGGCAGGAGGCCTGCTTCTCCCTCTCCCTCTCTCCCTGCTTGTGTTCCCTCTCTCTCTGTGCTTCTCTCTGTCAAATAAATAAAATATTAAAAAATATATTTTTTTTCTTTAGCATATAGTGATGATATTGTATAAGCATACACTAAATGGCCATGAGAATTATTTTGTAAAAGCATATATAATAGACTGGAAATGAAAATGGAAATAGCACAATATGCTATTAATTTTGTAATGCAGATTATGAAATGAAAAGCTAATTTTCATAAATTTTTTGTGTGAATATATGGGAAATACCGGGATATACATACAGATATTAATGGTGCTTACTGCTAATATTTTTGTTTTAGGTAATTTTCTAATTTCTCAGTGAGCATGTGTTTATTACATAAAGACATAGAATAATAAAATCCATATACAAAAATTGCATATGAAAATCTGAAATGATCACAGGGGAATTTAAATTCAAGTTCATTCTTCTTTAGCTATAGTTCAGTTAGAATTAGTAATTTCCTAGGTCAGAAGCTTCAGACAGGCTTTTGATATCCTAAAGGAAATTTGCCAGAAAATTCAGGGGAGGGGATGTGCATGGAGGAAGTTAAAGCTGATGGCCTGTGATCCCTTTCCCCCATGATTAGCCTGGGGTGTTCCAGGAGGGCGGAAAATATAAAAACAGGCAGGAAATGGGTGTACTCATCTTGTAAACATTACCTCTAGACAAATATACTAATATTTGCTAAGAGACAAATTCTTACCCACCCAGTATTTTGAGTGGGATGTTTCTGTTCTGCATTTACTGTAGGAAACAAACTTACAAAATCGGGATTTCTGAAACACAGCTCCCTGGAGAATGTCACATAAGCTGTACAATTCTTAGGGATATAAAATGCAGATGTTTCATAATTTTAACACTTTCTTGTTTTGTGAAAGACAGTCTGCAGCTCTGACATAGATGCTTTTTATTATTCTGGACAAAAATTACATGCTTAGTTAAGAAGGAAGCCCTGGGAGCATTGTAGGCTGTGGTAGACGTTTCCCTGCTTTTCCTGTCTCTCTTGCTTGCTTATATTCTTAAAATTACTAATAAAGTTTGATACTGGTTGTAGTAGTTTGTTAGGGCTACTGTAACACAGTATCATAGACTGGCTCCGTTAAGTGACAGAAACCCGTCTCACAGTTCTCACAGTCCCAGATGAAGTAGCCAGCTTTTGGTTAGAGGCAGTGTTCTAAGGAATAGATGAGATGAAGTCAGATAAGGGAAGCTAGATGGATGGATAGGTGATGGGTGGGGAGGCAGGTAGGGAGGTAATCTCTGCACATGTGGTTCTCATCCAGCATGGAGGGGTGCACCTCTGGGAGCCTGCAGGAACAGCCAGGGCAGAGGCAACAGACTTACCCCTTTGTACCCACACTCAGCCCAGAGCATGCTTTCTGTGATTGTATCATATGGCTGAGATTGCCAAAGAAACTTCTATAGGTGGGGTGACCAAAATAACAGAAATTCATTTTCTCACAGTTCCGTAGGGTAAAAGTCCAACATCATGGTGTTTGGTAGCTTTGGGTTCTCCTAGAACCCCTGCTTGGTGTGGAAATGGCCACCTACTCACTGAGTCTTCATGGCCTTTTAATTTCTGCTGCTCTTCTTCTGACACTGAGAACATCAATCCTGTTGGATTGGGACCACTAGTATGACCCCATTGTACCTCCCGTTCTTTATGGGCCTGATCACCAAATAAATAAAATTACATTCTAAAGTTCTAGGGGTTAGGACTTCAGCATGTGAATTTGGAAGAGAACACAATTCAGTCCAAAATACTGGATAAGGTCTCTAATCTACTATGTATCTGGTTGGAAAACTTAATCCTTTATGTTAACCCAGAACACAATAGTGGCTGTGAGTTGTGATAGTCTCTTATTGATCTAAGAGCTGTACTGTTAGGAAAACAGTTGCACATTGTAACAAATTCACATGATAGTTTTTATCACAAAGCCCATCACAGCATAAAAATGTGAAGTGAGTGTCTGAAAAATGTGTTACTTGCTTTCTAAATTAGTATAGTTGGTTAAACCCTGCATCTTCTACTTATTGTCTTGATGTTGAATATTAGCTTGTTTCACCAGCTGCATTAATGCAGGATAGCAAACATTTTCCATTACAAAACTTGATTGCTACTGTAAGAGAATATTATAAGCTTAAAATTAATTAGGGAGATTTTTTCCCTCTTTTATTTTTTATTTATTTTATTATTATTTTTTAAAGATTTTATTTATTTATTTGACAGACAGAGATCACAAGTAGGTAGGGAGGCAGGCAGAGAGAGAGGAAGGAAAGCAGGCTCCCTGCTGAGCAGACAGCCCTATGGGATGTGATATTGGGCTCGATCCCAGGGTCCTGGAATCATGACCTGAGCCAAAGGCAGAGCCTTTAACCCAAGGAGCCACCCAGGTGCCCCTTCCCCCTTTTAAACCAAAATAAAAAGTTAAAAATAAAGGTTTGATATTAATATTAATCTTTTCCTCTTTATACCAATTATGAGCTTATGGCCATATGTGATGTGTTCAACAGTTAGAATTTCATCAACATATAACCAAAGTAATCTAATTTTAATCTATTTGTGGACTGTTGCTTTTATTCCCCCTTTAGGAGAAGCACTGTCTCCACCCCATGGTCTAATTAGAGGGTTTTTCATTCATTTAACTCTTTGTCATGGATCACTCCGGTGACAGTGTTCACCACCTGGAACCTTGATCCTATTTGCTTGATATTCCACCGTAGCTGAGGAGTTTGGGCATAGTATAGTTCCCTTTTCCTTTGCTTCTTTATCTTTTGTTCCCTACATGGCTACCATCCCTGTCTGCTCTATGTACAGAACAAATATACCAAATTTTGCCTTAAGCTCTAGCACAGGGCCAGCGTTGGGTACTTACCATTTGTTCTTGCCTTTAATAGCTCAACAGCTAAATATTTACTTCAACGTCATGTAAATACCATCAGAACCAAAACAAACATGGAAGTACTCTCAGTGATTTTGAAAGCATACCATGTTTTACTAATAAATGCCAGTTTTGTGTTGAGAATGCAGTCATAGCATAGGACACATCACAGAATTAGGGTAGCCAAGGGAGAGTGTGCTTCTTTCATCCTTCTTTTTATTTTTTAATCTTTCTCTCTTTGTTTTAAAGATTTTATTTATTTATTTGACAGACAGAGATCACAAGTAGGCAGAGAGGCAGGCAGAGAGAGGGGGAATGGGGGAAGCAGGCTCCCCGCTGAGCAGAGAGCCTGATGCAGGACTCAATCCCAGGACCCTGGGATCATGACCTTAGCCTAAGGCAGTGGCTTAATCCACTGAGCCACCCAGGCGCACCCCCCCTTCCTTCATCCTTCTTAAATTATGGAAAATCTGCATGATAGGCAAAAAGATTGGAAATTCATTATCGGCCGTGATCGTATAGTGGTTAGTACTTTGCATTGTGAAAATTCATTATCATACACTAACACAGTATGTTCAGGTAATCTGTCTAAAAATTTCTTAAAAAAAAGTTCTGTGTTTTTTTTAAGATTTTTTTTATTTGTTAGACACACACACACACACACACACACACACACACACACCTCCTGTACAGCAGAGGGAGCGGCAGGCAGAGGGAGAAGCAGGCTCTCTGCTGAGCAAGGAGCTTGATGTGGGGCTCAAACCCAGGATCCCAGGATCATGACCTGTGCCAAAGGCAGAAGCTTAACTGACTGAGCCACTCAGCCATCCCTAAAAAAATATTTTAATATTATACTTTGTTGATGCAAATGCCGAAGTCGATACATAACAAATGGCATGTTAATACAGAAGTAGACTTACCAACAACCGATGATTGCTTTAGAGAAAAGATATTGTTCCTGGAAAGCACTGAAGGACTCATCACATGATGTCTTCTGCACTCAAGCATTTCTTACATGGTGGTTGTGTCCTGTACCTGGAGGAAAAAAAGTTGCCAAAATCTGCAAATATGCAGTTAAATGTGAGATGCAGTTTGGAATCCACAGGTAATTTCGTCTATATAAGAATCACTTATATAGCTCCACTGTGACCAAGTCGCCATGTTATGGGACAGACATGCAAACAGAAAAATCAGAAATAAAAATGAGAATGAAGGACAGTAAGTTGGCTTTTGCAAATACTCAGAAATGCTTTTCCTCAAGTTGGCATACATAGCTTCTGTTTGTGGGATTTCTTCTGTGTAATTGCACCATCAACATCAACCAAATCATCCAGTATAAAAAAGAGTTGTTTTTAATTGGTTATTTTTTAGCAATAAAAGGAGACTTAAGAATTTGTGACATCATCCTTGACTATAAATGAATGAGGTGTAGCCAAACCAAACCGTATTATGCTCCTCCCCTGATCTAAATTAGAAGTAAGCATCCATTTAGTATGACAAATATTCATTGTCTTAACTGCAGGAGGAAGTAGCAAGTGATAGTGTTAAGAATTACTTTTTCTGTAATGCCAAATGATAAACAAAATCTTGATACTACCCTTTTGAAAATTACAGATTCACAAAACTATTTTGCAATTTTGGAATATGTCTTAGCTTTACATCTTAAATATCCATCCTCTGAGGATGACATTCAGCTCCAACCTTGGTGCGGGATAAATTGTAATTCTTAACACTCAGGTAGTGAGTATATAGCTGAAAGGTTGATTTGTTCCACATTTAATATACTCATTTGTTTGCAGGAAGCTCAGGGCAATTTGTGAAGGAAATCACATTTTAAGCAATTAAACGTTAAAGTTCTAGTTAATTGGTCATTCCTGGAGCCTCAGGAAGGGGGTCCCAGGGGATTTTCCCCTCACTCATGACTGGGGTTTGTTGACTATGGGTTGGCATGGGTTATCTGAGAAACCCTCATGTCAAGCCCCCCATCCCCCTCCTTCTAAAATTCACACCTTTTCCTGCAAGGAGAGAGCTTACATCTCGTCCACCCCCCCCCTCCATGCTAGCCTGCACTCTGCTTGGCACCATCTCCAAATGCTCCCAACCCTGATGTTTCCTAGCTCTCAGCTCCTCCAGTAGCTGGGAGACTTGGGCAGTGCAGGAGCTGTGCTGGAGGTGGGCCTCCGGGACCCTTTCCTTTCAGGACTCCCTCCAGGGGGAGCTGCAGCCTGCCACACCATCAGTACTGACCTGCCCAATAAGTACCTCTTTCCAAGGACAAACATTAATATTTTAAGAAACTATATGCTTTTAGTTCATATTTAGAAATAATATTTCCTACATTAACAATGTCTCTGCCCTGCCCTTGCAGTATATGGTTCCTCAGTGTTGCTCTGAGGGGCTTTTAATTTCTTTTCTCATCTTTCCATGGCTCACAGGAGTCATAAAAATGTACATTAGCCTTTAACGTCCACTTTTATTGAGACCTGGGGACAGACTCCGTATTCCATTCCACTGTATGGGGTTCAGACCTGCCTTTGATTTAAGGGGAAGGGAAGCTGGTGATTACTAATACGTCCTACAACTGACCCACAAATAAATAGTTAGAAGACCCGACTAGGCACATTATCATGCTGCAGAGCAGAGAGACAGGAAGAGAGGTTGGAATTAGAATAATGATAATTCACACTTCCAGTTCACAGTGCAGATAAATGTATCAGACTCCCTCTTCCAGAGGGCAACATGGCCATTGGAAAGGGTCCTCAGAGTGAGCTGAGGCTTGAGGATTTCTTTCCAGACTTAGAACAAAATGGAATTCTGAGGACCAAGACCACCTAGTAAGTGTTAAATTAACCATTCAGAATTATCTGATAATGGCAAAACTGGGACTGTGGCTGCTGAGGGAGAAATGGGCTTCAGAAAGGAAGATATTTCCTTGTCCAATGGGGGGAGCAAGGCCCTGGACAGAGCACAGAGTGGTGATATGGAAACTCAGGAATTCTACTCATTGTCTGGTGTTCCAGGTAGATCATGACTTGCAAGGGTAGATGTGCTTATCCATCATCCATTCATGTAGTCAACCACTTTTTTTGAGTTCTAGGCTTTGGAACTTTGTGTAGCAGTGACTAAAGTAGGCAGGGATCATTGTTGTCACAGAGCTAACATTCTGCAGAAGAAAGATAATTGAAAAAGAATGGAAGTATTGTTGGGCCCGGTAATCAAAGGAGCGAGACTGATACAAAGTGAAGGTCAAGCAAAGCTTTATTTCACGCCAAGCATCAAGAATCAAACTGGCCGGCCAGGGCCATCTCTTACAAAGAGGCGACACCTCTCTGCCTTACAGACTGGCTTTTAAGGGCAAAGGCCATGTGGTTGGGCCTAGCCATGCACAGGTGGCCAATGACATAGAGAAAACTGCATAGTCAGGCTAGGTCACACATAAGTGACCAATTGAGTTACAGTTTACCCCATAGTAGGCATTTGAACTAGCCTATCACCTTGATCAGAATTGGCGCCCAAAGGGTGGGGTCCACACACCTTGGTAGCTAGGGAGACAGTATGCGTGCCTCACTGATTGGGTACCTCCACCTGGCCTGACCCACCCTTGTATTTGGGCTTTGTTACCTGGGACTGGTTTCCGGGACTTGTTTTTAAGTAAGTTTTTAAGTAAGCTTGTTTTTAAGTAAGTTTTTAAGTAAGCCGCGGTACCTTGTGGAAGGGGGGCAGGGACAGTTTAAGTTTTACTGTATAAACACCACAATGGCTATTCAACCGAAATGGAGCCATTTTGGCTAAATAGGCCCTTACAGTATAGTAATAGTAGTTTAGAATATCTTAAGTTCCATGAAGAGAAAGCAGGGAAAGGGATAGGGGTTAGCCTGGCAGGGAGTGGGTTGAAAAAATTTTTTAAAAGATTTTATTTATTTATTTGAGAGAGAGATTGCAAGAGCAAGAGGGAGAGGGAGAAGCAGGCTCACTGCTAAGCAGGGAGCCCAATATGGGGCTTGATCTCAGGATTTGAGGCCATGATCTGAGCTAAAGGCTTAACTGACTGAGCCACCAGGCACCCTGGGTTTAAAGAATTTAAAGAGGTTGGTCCCTAGGTGCCTAGGTGGCTCAGTTGGTTAAGTCTCTGCCTTCAGCTCAGGTTGTGATATCAGGGCCCTGGAATCAAGCCCCACAATGGGCTCTCTGCTCAGCGGGGAGCTTGCTTCCCCCATCCCCACCCCCTGCCTGCCTCTCTGCCTACTTGTGATCTCTCTCTCTGTCAAATAAGTAAATAAAATCTTAAAAAAAAAAAAAAAAAAAAAAGGAGGTTGGTTCCTGAGAAGACCACATTTGAGATGAGGGAGTGAGCTCTGTGTGGAGGAGCACAAATCAAAGACCCTGAGCGGATTGTGGCTGGAATATTCCATAAGTAGCAGAAGGCTAGTGTGACTGGAAAGATGTGAGCCCAGAGAAATCAGGGACAGAGTGAGAGAAATAGCAGGGCACTAGAATCACCTACAGACTGTGGGTATTTTCTCTGGGTGATAGGGGATTATCTTTAAGGATTTGAGCAGAGTCCTGACAAATCTGATTTATTTTTTAAAAGAATCACTCTGAGTGCAAGCTGAGGACCATTTAGAAGATACTGAAACAAGCCAGGCAATATAGTATGGTAGTTTGGAACTGGGATATATTAGGAAGATGTAGGCAGATTCTGAATATGTATCTAAGGAACAACCAGCAGGATCTGCTGACAATTGGATATAGATTATTTGAGAAGAGAGGAGGGAAGAATATATCCAGGTTTATAGTTCAAGCAACTGTGATGATGGAAATGCTATTCATTAAGTTGACTAAGTTGAAGAAAACTACATAAGAGTTGTGTTTGCAAGGAGTGAGGAGAGGAAAATTAATATTCCTGGTTGCAAAGATGTTGAGGTTGACATACCTAATAGATATCCAAGTGGACAGGTCAAGTAGGACAGTTGCATATAGGTCTGGCTTATGTTGGTAGATGTGTTGGTATAGACATTATTTTGGGAATCAACATCATGCATGAATTATGATAAAAAGTTCTCTGGTGTTAAAGGAAATTCAGAGAGCAGTGCTAATTTTGGCTTGTCTCCTTAATCATTGTTTTATATCTTGATTCACTGCTATAATCCAATCCTGGTGTGAGCATCTGTATTGACATCTGTTTATCATGAGGTGGTGTATTCTACTGGTGAACAGCAGAACTTGGAATAAATTGTCTGAGTTTTAATCCATCTGCTTTGTCATGGACAAATTACTTAATCTCTTTATGCCCCAATGTTCTCATATAAGTATTGTAACTAATAATATTATCTGTCTCAAATATTGTAGTAAGAATAAAATAAATTAACATATGGTAAGTACTTGGAACAAGTTTGGATACATAGTGAATCCAATACATATTAACTATTATTCTTATTCTTATTTTTATTATTAGTGCTTTTTATTCTGTATTAATGTCATATTTGAAACAGAAGTAATTTGAGCATATCATTGCCTCTGTCAGTTTTGAGTGGAGAAAAATCACTCTGATTTAGAGCAATTACCTTATTGATAATTGTATGTGTGATTTCTGCTTGTTCCTAAATTATAATTATTATTAATTATTATAACTTAATTACTTTCCCCAAACAACTGATTTTTTTGGAAAAAACAATTTAAAAAGGACTTTCCACCATGTTTTTTAATGATTTTTAAATAAAACTCATTTAGGGGCGCCTGGGTGGCTCAGTGAGTTAAAGCCTCTGCCTTCGGCTCAGGTTATGTTCCCAGGGTCCTGGGATCGAGCCCCACGTCGGGCTCTCTGCTCCGTGGAGAGCCTGCTTCCTCCTCTCCCTCTCTCTGCCTGCTTCTCTGCTTACTTGTGATCTCTGTCTGTCAAATAAATAAATAAAATCTTAAAAAAATAAAAAAATTAAAAAAAATAAAACTTATTTGACCATTTACTGAGCTTTGTGGTTATATCAATGTAGCTGGATTCTGAGCAGATGTACTTACTTTATGCATTTTTTAACTAAGAAATAGTTTACACATATTAAACCATACAGAATTTAAGATGTAATAATGGGAGTTTTGATAAATGCACTCATTCATGTACTCTTTTAAGATCTACAGTATTTCTGTCACCCAAGAAAAATCTGCCTTGTTGACCCCAGTTAATCAGTTACCACTACCCCCAGTAACCATGTTCTAATTTACTGCCTCATATATTACTTTTGCCTGTTAAAGGACATTACATATATGGAATCAGACAATATGGGTTCTTTTGTGTTTGGGTTCTTTCATTCAGCATAATGTTTTTGAGGTTGATCCATATTTTGGGGTAGATCAGTTTCTATTGTGAAGTATTTTTTCATGGTTAAGATACACCAAAATTTATTTATCAATTTTTCTGTTGATGGGCATTTGGGGAGCTTTCTGGTGTTTTGGCTAATATGAACAGATTTGCTACAAACATTTTTACACAAGTCCCTTTGTTTACTGTATTCTTACATTTTGTGAATAAATAGCTCAAGGTGGGATTGCTGCATTGTAGTAGTAGTAGTAGTAGTAGTAGTAGTAGTTGTGGTTGAGTAGTAGTAGAGTGGTAGTTGCATGTTTACCTTTATGAGAAATTAGTAGATTGATTTCTAAAGTGCATTTATACAGTCACACTTCTACAAACATTGTATGAAAATTCCAGTTGCTCCACAGTCTTTTTTTAATTTTTTTTGCTCCACAGCCTTACTAACACTTGGTGTTGTGATTTGTTTTGCTTTGTTTGATTTTTGTTTTTTGTTTTCTAGAAGATGTGCATTCACTGATTTTCCCATTTACTGCTAGACTCTCAAACAGTGTATTTTTTTAAGACTTTATTTATAGAGCAGTCTTAGGTTTATAGCAAGTTGAGAGGAAGGTGCAGAGTTCTCATATATCCCCTGGCAACATGTGCATAGCCACCCCATTAACAACATTGCCCATCAAAATGGTACATTTGTTATGTTGATGAATCTGCATTGGCACATCTTTATCACTTCAGATCCCTGGCTTACATCAGGGTGAATTCTTGGTATTGTACATTGTGAGTTTGAACAAATGTATAATGACATGTATTCAACATTATAGTATCATACAGAGTGGTTTTACTGCTCTAAAAATCCTCAATGCTCTGTCTTTATCTCTCCCTTTCCCCTACCTCTGGTGAACCTTGAGTTTTTTACTCTCTACATGTTTTGTTTTTCTTTTGCAGTGTCTACTTGGAATCATACAGTAAATATCTTTTTCAGATCAAATTCTTTCATTTAGTGTTAGGCATTTAAGATTCCTCCATCTTGGGATGCCTGGGTAGCTCAGTTGGTTAAGTATCTGCCTTCAGCTCAGGTCATGATCCCAGGGTCCTGGGATGTTGTCCAGCATCTGGCTCCCTGCTTAGCAGGGAGTTTGCCTCTCTCTCTGCCTGCTGCTCTGCCTGCTTGTGCTCTCTTTCTCTTTCTCTTTCTGACAAATAAAATCTAAAAAAAAAAAGAAAAGAAAAGATTCCTCCATGTCTTTTAATAGCTGGATAGCTTATTTCTTCTTAGCATTGAATAATAAATATATTGTCTAAATGTACCACAGTTTATTTAGTCTTATAGGACTTCCCTTGATTCTTTTTCCAAATACTAAGCGGTATCTAAGCAAAGTAAGAATCTAGGAGGCCTCTCCAAAAACAAAACTAAAAACACCCTGATAAAGCACAGCTACCAGGAACATCAAAAACAACATGGGAGTTATGACTCTTTCATAGGGCTGGGGTATGCTTAACTTAAATTTGTGAATACTGGAAGCATTCACTAGTCATCTCAGAAAATACATACTCTAGAAATAAGGCTAATCTAGCCTTAGAGAAAAGGCATAAGAAACAAGCATTGCATAACAGAAAAGGCATAACAAAACAAGTCATTAAAGCATAATGCACAGATCTTCTCACTATTCCTATTCAACATGGTACTAGAAGTTGTAGCTAATGCAACAGACAAGAAAATAACAAAGTAGGCGGATGTGAAGGAAGACATAAAACTGTCTAGAAAAGGGAACTGAAGACCAATATGTCATGAATAGATGCAAATTTTATGCGATTTTATGAATTTTATGAAAATTTAGTAGAGCTAATCAACACTGCATAGAAATGATGATACATTAAAATAAAATGGCATTTATCCCAGGTAGGGGATCAGATTATAAAAGGACCTGAGATAAATAATTAAAGACAAACGACCTGAGAATCCTCTTTGATTCTCTCTTTTCTTGTAATATTTTTGTCCAGTTTTGGCCTCAAGGTAATGCTGACTTCTGAAATGAATAGGGAATTACTCCCTCCTTTTTAGTGTTTTGTATGAAGTTACATAGAATTGGTATGATTTCTTTTTTTAATGTTGATAGAATTCACCAGTGCATCTGTCTGGTCTGGAGTTTTCATCATGGAGAGGGGTTTAAATTACTGATTCGATTTGTTTAGTAGATACAGGACTATTCAGGTTATTTATTTATTGTCTTATTTTTTTTTAATTGAGGCATAATTGACATACAGCACTATATCAGTTTTAGGTGTATAACATAATGATTTGATATTTGTTTGTGTTGCAAAATGATCACCATAAGTCTAGTTAACATCTTCACCATGCATGGTTACAGATTTATTTTTCTTGTGATGAGAAATTTTAAGATCTACTCCTTAGCAAATTTCAAATATGTAATAAACTATGATTAAGTATAGTTGGCATGATAATATTACCTCTCCATGACTTATTTATTTTATAACTATAACTTTGTACCTTTTTATTTATCTTTAATTGAGCTTTGGTACTTTGTGTTTTTCAAGGACTTTTCCATTCCATATAAATTATCAAAAGTGTTAGCATGACATTATTCATATTTCCTCATTATCTTTTTGATAACTACAAAATTTGTAGTAATAACTCCTCATTACTGATAATGGTAATTTGTTATCTGTTTTTTCCCTCAAGTGGTATGGCTAGAAGTTTGTCAGTTTCTTCATACACTATGGAGAACATTTGGTTTTGTTGCTTTTCACTGTTGCTTTTTCATTTTCTATTTAACTGATTTCCATTCCGATCTTTTTTTTTCCTTTACATATGTTTTGTTTTATTTGTTCTTTTTAATCCTAATTTCTTAATATGGAAGGTGAGGTTATTAATTTAAGACATTCCTTTCAGTATTGGCAATTACTTAATCCTATAATTTCCTCCCAAAAGATGGCTTTTGTGGCATCCCACAGATTTTTATGCTTTTGTTTTTATTCAAGTCATAATACTTTTCAGTTTCTGTTTTTTGTTTTTTTTTTTTAATTTTATTTATTTATTTGACAGAGAGAGAGATCACAAGTAGGCAGAGAGTCAGGCAGAGAGAAAGGGGGAAGTAGGCTCCCTGCTAAGCAGAGAGCCCAATGCAGGGCTCGATCCCAGGATCCTGAGATTATGACCTGAGCCGAAGGCAGAGGCTTAGCCCACTGAGCCACCCAGGTGCCCCTCAGTTTCTGTTTTGACTAATTATCTGACATGCAGGTTACTTAGCATTGTATTATTTAATTTTCAAGTATTTTTGGATTTTCCTGTGACCTTTTGGTAATTGATGCATAATTTAATTCCATCTGATAAATGAGCACATTTTGTGTAGCTTGAGTCCTTTTAGATTTATTGAGACTTGTTTTATGGATCAGAATAAGATACATCTTTCAATGCTTGAAAAGTATTCTATTGGTTGTTGCTAGCAGTTTTTTTTTTTTTTTTTTTTTCAGGCAAGAAGCCTGCTATCTTCTTTATCTTTATTTTACCATAGGTAACAAGTTGTTTTATTTTTCTGACTGCTTTTAAGATTTTGTCTTTATCCCTTTTTTGAGGAATTTGATTATGATGTGCCTTGGTTTCATTTTTAGTCTTTCTTTTGCTTTGATATTGTTGAGTGTATTGATTTATGTAGCTTTCCTTGAATTTGGAGTGTTTCCAGACATTATTTCTTCAAGTAATTTGTCTCTCTCTCCCTCATGTCTCCTTTAAGAGTTCCAGTTTCCAAGTATATTCACAGCTTGAAGTTGTCCTATATGGCATTGGTATTCTTTTCTTTTTTCTGTTTTTAAAAATTTATATGTTCCATTTGTACAGTTTCTATTGCTGTGCCTTGAAATTCACTGTTCTTTTAAACTGTAATGTCTAATCTCCCATACAGTATATTTTTTTATTTCAGATATTGTAGTTCTCAGTTCTTTGCATTTGATTTGGGTTTCTTTTTGATGTCTTCTATACCTTTCTTCTTAAATTTATGAGCATTTGGAATACAGTGATAATAATAGCTTTAACATTCTCTTTTGCAAATCCTGGTATCTTTGTCAGTTCTTACTCATTTATAGTTCATTGATTCCACCCCCCCAAATAATTATGTGCTATTTTTTTTCATTCCTGGTACTTTTTTTATTGGATGCCAGGCATTATGAATTTTACCTCTTTTTGATTTTCTATGAATATTCTTGAACTTCTGCTGGATGAAATAAAGTTCCTCAAAAGTGGTTTGATATGTGAGTCTTGGTTTAACATCTATGAGTGGGGCAGAGCAGTGCTGCTCCTTGGGCTGACTCTCCCCTATTTTAAGGTAGGAGCCCTCTGTGTGCTCTCGCCAGCTACCCCTGATCTGGGTGGAGCTGAACCAGTCTGGGTGCTAGGGGTTTTGGGGGATAGTACTGTACTCAGCTATCTGCTCCTGCTGTGCGCTATCCCTCATAGTCCTCTGGGTGGCTGCCCCTGCCCTCCCCGCACTCTGGCAGTTTCCTGACACATGTGCCCTCTTTAGTACAGGGGAACTACTCTGTGCATTGTGGACATGTTCCCTCTCTGGCACTTTGGTTTTAGAGCTCTGTCTGCCTGATGAGCCTGTATTCTCTGTAGCATTTCTTCGACCCAAGTCTGCTTGTCTCTGCCTGGGTCCCCTCTCTCCTGCCACATTGTGGTCTCCAGCACCTCTTAGGACAGTACATCGGAGCAATTGTATTATCTCATCTGTTTCTTCCAGACACCACCAACCTTGTTGCCTTTTGTCATCAAAAGCGATGTTTGTATATTTTTTCTAGTGATTTAGCTGTTTCTATTAGGAGGGCAAGGGGAGTTTCCTTTACTCCGTCTTGGCTGGAAACAGATGTCTCTGGACCTAGGACACTGATTTCAGATGCAGGCTTACAATAGCACACACATCCAGAGCCTTCAACGAGATATTCTTTAATGTAAAAAAATATATATATTTGAAAATCATGGGTTTAGAAATACAACCTGTTACTAAATACCTTATTATTGAGATTGATATGCTCTAAAAATCATTGTAATTAAAAGGAGACTATATTGGGAAGGGTTAAGAAATTTAAGGAAATGAGTTGTCTTATAAGAATGTTTTGTTTAGTGTGACTTAATCAGACTTTTTTGATATCTAATTTAGATTTTTTTTAGTAGAATAAATAGTTTTTTTGGAAAAGGAATAAGATGTAACTTTGGAGCATGTGACATTGTAAGATGGGTCAAGTTTAGGGGACCCTCAATAAGAAATCAAACGGCCAATAGTATGAGGAAATTGGATTCTTGGGGAATCACATAGGGCATGGGAGAAGTTAAAAGTAACAGAGTGAAAAGCATCAACATGCAAATTGTTAGAATTTCACATTTTGCTCCTAGCTAGTCACTTTCTTGTCTATTATGCTTCCTGGCTGGAGGAACAAAAGGTTACATATCAGAGCTGGGGACAGGCCTCGCTGTATAGGACAATTATACAGTCTGTCTTTGTGCGTTGATTCGCCAGCTTTTGTTCCTGTGAAAAATACAGGATTGTTTTGAGGACAAGAAGAAGAAAAGTCTAAATGCTAAAGCTTTTTGTTGTAGATAATGGTCCTAATTGTGACCTAATTTTCATAGCAAGAGTCAGTGGCATTCTAACTCAAAACAAGATTCCATGAATTAATATGAGCTTGACTTCTGCCTTATTTTCTCTTAAAATTTCTTAGGCTATGCGTTAAAAACAGGAATCTTGAATTTTGGAGACTGCCTGGTGCACTAGCGAATGTCAGAGGAGTGGAAAGTGACAAAAATAAATCATATTCCAAGTAGTAGAATATACAATCTCATGCAAGCTCTGCTGTATCTCTGTGGTTCATCCTCTGAAAAATTGGAGTAAAGATTCCCTATTCTTATATAAACATAAAGCAGGATAGAATGTTGCACATCGTGGGAAATCTCCCATTCTCATCTAAAAGACATGTTACTTTCCTCAGATCTGTTATTTTGCCTCCTGGTCAGGTTTCTGGATTGAATATATCTGGATTAGTTTAATCTTAACTCATTGACTGCTTGGTTTATGGTAAATCATACTTTCTCATTCACCTAAGGCACCTATATAACCTCTCCTAAAATCTGACAATTATCCCCTATGTTTATGAAATGCTTAGAATTCTAACTCCTGAACATTGCACCTAGTAAGACTATGGCCAGAAAATAAAGCAGCAACAGACTGTGTAAGGAGAAAGAGCCTAAGAAAACATTTTTTGAGCTCATTCACCTCCATCAAGACTGGTGAATTTAAACTGGCTCACTGAAGCAGCAAGTATATTTTTATCTCCCTACCGAGCGTAACCTCTGTGGAATCACAGATGTCTTTCTCCCATCCCCGGGATCTCTTTCCTCTTCAGTGGATTCTTGATGATACCGCAGCACTTGAAGTGTATTTCTGGTTAATGTTTGACCATGTTAAGTGTTAATTTGACAATTCATATTTTGCCTGTGACATCAGTAGAACTCTGAAAATATGTCAAGGAGGAAGGAAAACAGGCTGATAATATTTAAGTACATCTCATTGCATGAAGATGTTTAACGTTAGTGTAATAAAAGACAACCAATATTTTTGCATTCTTTCTCTTAAAAAAGAAAATGTGCAGTTCTCTGTCCTTATTGACTCCTCTGCACAAAAAAAATGAGAATAAATCTTGAGAGTTCAAATAAAATTACCAACTCATGTGAGAAGACTTAAAAAAAGAATTTGAAGTCTTAAGTGATTTGTGGTTCATATGAACAAAGTTGCGTGATATCCTTTAGCTGCACTTTTGTAGACTCTAGGACTTTCGAGTTTGAGATGAAAAGTCAGTCCTAGCATAGAAACAGTAATAGTTACCAAGTGCTGAATGTTTACCTATGCCAGGTACTATGCGGCTTTACATTGAGTCCTCACAAGAAACTCAAGATTTAAAGTATAAGATGACAACATTGATGTGTAATGACAATAAATTCCATGGCCACAGCCACACAAACCTCAGTGGAAGAAATTACTTGAAACTGGGAGTCTTCTGATGTCATGTCCTTACCCTTTACAGACTAATGTCCTTATGTCCTTACCCTTTACGAACTAACAAGTAAAAAAGAAAAAAAAAGGATTTTTGACAATTGACTTGCTGGAACACAAACATATAAGCTGAGGAAATCTTTCTACGCAGTAAAATAGTTCATATTCCATTTTCATTATTAAAAGAGATAGAAATAAAGAGATGCAAATAGAAAATCCCCCAGTTACTCTTTAGTCCATTCTGATTGCGTTCGATTTCTGGTAGGCTGTACAGTCTCCATGTTTATTTTATATTAAATTAATTTGTGTTTTTACTTATTCTTTCTAATTCTTCTGAATTTAATATACTGTCATCATTCTAACTTTTGGAGGTGGATATTTAAATAATGTCTTCAGCCTAGTTTTCTAACATATACATTTAATGCTATTAAGTCCCTTAAACAGGGCTTTAGTTGCTTCCTACACAATTTTATATGTATATTTTGTTAATTTTTTATGTTTTATTTTAATTTTTCATTTTACCTTTGAGTTTTTTATTAGCTCTTCCAAACATCCATGGATGATAGCTATCATATTTGCAGTATGATCAGAGAGTTTAAAACATTTTATTATCAGTCAAAAGTTTTTGAAACTTGCCTAGAATGTGCCAATTTTGAAAATTGTGCTACATATACATACTTGTTGGTTAGCTTTGTTGATTACTAATGAAAAAGTATTAATATGCATTAATTGTGAATTTGTCTTCTTTTAAGTTCTGTCAGTTTTCTGTTTTTTGAGGCAGTGTTATGTGTGTACAGATATGGGGTTTTAAATCTTACTTGTGGCTTGACTCATATGACTTTATCTCTTACAGTGTCCATTGTTTTAAAGGCTACTTTGATGGGGGGGTGTGGATGGCTGAGAGCCCAACTCTTGATTTCAGCTTAGTCATGACCTCAGGGTCATGAGATCGGGCCCTGCATCAGGCTCCATGCTCAATGCAGAGTCTGCTGGAGATTCTCTCCTTCTGCCCCTCTGCCCCCGCTCTCTAATAAATTAATAAAGGCCATTTTGTTTCATGCTAGTATGCGTACACCAGCAACACATCTGTTGTGGTTTGGAGGGAAACTTTGTCACTTATAGTACACGGCCACTTCCATACACGGTCACAATCCAATAAAGTGATGAGCCTATTCAATAAGTTTTATTAGAGAAGAAAGAAGAGAAAATAGGAAAGAAGGAGAAAAGGGTTTATGTCCTTAACATCCTATGAGTAAACTACATTAGTTTTCTGTGACTACTGAAACAGATTAGCATAAGCTTAATGGCTTAAAACAACACTAATTATCATACAGCTCTGGGGAGAAGCTCTCTGAAGTGAGGCTCACTTGGCTAAAACCAGGGTTTTTGTAGGGCTGTGTTTCTTCTAGAACTTCTAGGAGAGAAGCTTATTCCCTTCCTTTTTCCAGCTTCTGGAGGCCGTCCTCATTCCTTGGCTCATGGTCCATCTTCAGAGTTTGCCGTCTTTCAGTCCTGTAAACACATGGCTCCAGACTCTGCTTGCTTCATCACATGACCCTTTCTATCTCTAAGACTCTTTCTCCTGCCTCTTGTGGTTGGAAGTACCCTGTGATTATATTGACCCACACAGATAATTTGGCATACTGTCCCCCAAAGGGCAGCTGACTAGCGAATGTAACTCCACCCACAACCTCAATCCCTCTTCTCCATGTAACTAAGCACAGTCAGAAGTTCCAGGGGTAAGGATGTGACCTCTCTAGACCGCCAGTAGTCTTCCTATAACATGCCATTCTGAGGCCCTGCCTAAAACTTTATGCTAATTATCTGAGTCCATCATCTTCTGGGGCCTTCTCAATTTCAATTGTTTGTTTTCCCAGGTACACAGGAAGAGATTAAAAGCAGACCAGGGTTGCTCAATTCTGTCCATTGCACAGCAAGTCCTGTTTTCAGGAATGGCTCTGGGGAAATAACCTTTGAGCTGTTGGAATATTCTGCACGACACAGATGTTTTTGTGTGCCTCAGTCTCTGGGCTACCCCTACGTACATGGTAGGATTGCTCTGAAGGGCTGAGGTCTGAGTACCAGGTCAGTGAGGCAGGCGCCACCCCAGTCAAAACCCTGGACTTGAGACCCAGTTGAGCTTCCTGTTTGGCAAGGCTTTGAACCTGTTACCACCCAGTGCTGCTGGGGGAACTGATCATGTCCCATGTGACTCCCCTGGAAAGTACTCGGACAGCTTGCTCCTTCTTTCTCTTGGACTTCTCCTCATCCTCCTTTTTCTCTTTACTGATTCCAACTTGTATCCTTGGCCATAATAACCATACTGCCAGTGTCATGGCTTGAGTCATCAGAGTCCTTCTGGTGATCCTCCAAGCCTGCGGGGAACCTGGGAGCCCTGGGCACATGCATGCGGTGAGACTGGTGCTCTGGCTTCAGCATCAGCTCCCACTTCTCCATTTCTTGGCTCCATTTGAAACTGAGAAAACCACAGACTACTTCAAGTGATACTGTGTGTTTCTGAGATCTGGCTTAATTCCAGCTTCTTTTGTCCCTTGAACTTGATATTATTTTTCTCCCAAATCCCTGAGACTGTTCAGACTCAGCTTACCATAGGTGCTTTTTAGTTGTCATTGCTTTTTTGCTCAGCATCTTGCCTCCTTTGCACGGATGAAAACTGACAAGTGTATTGTAGTTGAAAGTGGTGCAGAATACTGGGCTCATCTTGAGGTGTTTCTAGTCCCCCTTTGATAATGTCCTGTGGCTCTCTGAGGACCTTTGGAAACGTTTACCTGACACAAGCTTGTTCGTCAGGCAGAAGCACACTGCTCTCTGTTCCCACTTATGCCTGCCATTAATCTCGTGAATTTTTCCGTGAGCTCACTTATTTCTTGTAGTGTGGTTCCAAATGCTGCCAATATCAGCCAGATAGGTGCTACTACCATTCAATTTTCTATTCTTTTCCTAAAAGGACAAGTCCATTAGCTTCACAGTCTGCCTCCTAATTTACCTTTGCTGACAGTTTCTCTGACTACAATCTCCAATTGCAATTGTTTTTTCTCTCTTCCTTCTAATTCCTTATCCCGTGCTACTTAGGTTTTATTCACGGCAGCAACCCACTGCTGATAGCAATTTCTGGCTTTACATGGTAGACATTTACTTCTCACTCATGTTGGTTTTGTGTGGGGTGTAGCTGTGTGACACACGGAACTGGGGGTGAGGACTGTTTGATCTTACAGCCTCCCCATCAGAAATAGGATTTGGGTTTTTTTGTTTTGTTTTGTTTTGTACTTTGGCTGGCACTTTTGTCCATAGCACATTGTTATAACTAGCTATATGGTATTAACTACAATGGGGCTGGAAAGTATAATTTCCTATTTCTTAGTGGGAAAGGAACTGGGTATTGATAGCACAAGTCAGGGCCACCCTGGGAACTAGCATTTGTTGACTTGTGCCAGTCTTCAGGGTAGGAGACTTCTATACATTATTTCTCTTAATTCTTATAATAACTGCAGAACAGAACTGTTGGTAGCTTCCCTGAGGCTTCTGTAGGTTTAGAGCTCGCCTGTAGGTGACATGACCACTTAATACAACAGACAGGGTTTGAATCCTGAGTCTGACTCAGTCTAGATCTGTGTGTTTTCCTCTTCTGCATAAAGTGTTTTTGCAATACTTACTGATCAAGTAAATGTTACGTGTTTTGGTACTTGGTGCTGTTTTACTCAGTTCTCTTTGGGGGATTTTTTTTTTTTCTCTTTGTGGATTAGAAAAGTAGGTCCAGTGAAGTTTTACTCATCCTGATTGATAAAAGTAAAGTAAGCATTCCATGGGCTTTGTGGGTATACTTTGTATAGGACTTTTCATATCATTAGTATGGATTGTAGTAAACCATAATTGGCACAATGCATGTTTTCATAAAACCACAAAGTTGTTTTGTTTAAAAAATAAGTTTTGGAGAAAAAAAATTATTGAATTTAGTTCAGTATTCAGTATTTTATAGAAGCAAGGCTATGGCTTATAAGAACATCTTAAGAAATCCCTCATTTTCATGGAATGTGAGCATAGATCTTGTGTGTGGGAGAAATGTGATCTGACATCTGAAAACAAGGGACACCAGGGGCTGTGCCCCCTAAACATGTACAATTTATGCCAAAACCAGCTGTGCTTTATATCAAAGTTTGAAATACAATGTTATGAATTAAGACAGGCTGCATTTTGTCTGCATATTGGGAAGAGCAGATGGACTGCTTTGTGCCACATAGTGAGCACGGTGCTGCAGGGTGATTTTTCGTAGACTTTTTAATGGAAATTGGTAAGTTTATGTGACCTGAATTTGAAAACAGGTGCCCTTACTCCCAATCTTTATGCCATTATGAGCAAACTCTACTTGTCAGCGTCTCCTAAGCTGCTAAAATAAACAGGAAACCACTTCTAAAAGATGGGGAAATAAAGTTGAAAGAAAGGTGAAGCAAAATTAACCTAATGCCACAAGTAATCTTCTGTCAAAAGAGTCCTTGGGCAGAAATATAGAAAAACTACTGTCAGCCTTCCAGGCTAGTGATACACAGATAGGTTCTGAACTTGGTAATTAACCTGCTGTGAAGAGTCTTGATTATCAGGTATGACCATTGTTGGGTCCGTAATCAAAGGAGCGAGACTGATACAAAGCGAAAATCAAGCAAAGCTTTATTCCGTGCCAAGCATCGAGAATCAAACTGACCAGCCAGGGCCGTCTCTTACAAAGAGAGGCAACCTCTCTCTGCCTTACAGACTGGCTTTTAAGGGCAAAGGCCATGTGGTTGGGCCTGGCCATGCACAGCTGGCCAGTGACACAGAGAAAACTGCACAGTCAGGCTAGGTCACACATAAGTGACCAGTTGGATTATAATTTACCCTATAATAGACATTTGAACTAGCCTATCACCTTGGTCAGAATTGGCACCCAAAAGGCACCCAAAGGGTGGGGCCCATACTCCTTGGTAGCTAGGGAGACAGTGTGCGCCAGCACTGATTGGATACCTCCACCTGGCCTGACCCTCCTTTGTATTTGGGCTTTGTTACCTGGGACTGGTTTCCGGACTTGTTTTTAAGTAAGTCCCCTGGGGGAGGGGGGACAGGGTCCATTTAAGTTTTACTGCATAAACAACAAAATGGCTATTCAATCGAAATGGAGCCCTTTTGGCTAAATAGGCCCTTACAACCATAACCCTTTTGTTTTAGAGAAAAATATTTGTAACTTTACAAGTTTTCCTTCTGAGATGGATGTGTTTTCCTGCTAATTTTGCAGCCATATGGTTTCCTTAAATCATTCAGACAGGTCGCAGCCAGGAGTGGCTGTCAATAAAAGAACAATTTGTCTTTAAACTGAAGGCACATGATAGTGCCTTTGCTGCCACTAGTTATTGATTGTATGCTGGGGTCTGCCCTTTCTTTTCACAAGTCTTAAAGCCATTGTTTTGTGTCCTTGAAAAGGCTGAATTGTACTCTGTTCCTTTTGCATAGCTCACTAACATTCTCTGCTGAAAGCTGATCTTTTTTTTTCTTCTTGATGATACATTTTCATAGTTGTTTAGGAATTACACTTACAGAGAAACTTGAGTTTTCTTAGTAGATTGATACTACAGTAAGTGCTCTTTTCTTTTCCATAACTAGGATTTAATTACTGTTGGATGTGAAAAGGACCATTTTGGTCATGGTATACATTTTAAGGAAAGGCAGGAGACCTTTTGATATGCAGATGAGTCAGGCAAGATAAATTAGGCAATTCTGTGATAATGAGCAACCCCCTATATTGGGGGTTTAGAGTAAGGAAGGTTTTATTTCTCACCCTTACAGCATGTCCATCCATCGTGGGCTAGCTGGGAGCTCTGCCCCACATCCTCCTCATGCCAGGACCCAGGACAATGTAATTACCACCTGAAACATTCCAAGTTGTGTCAGGGCAAAAGAAAATAGAGATGTATATATATAGGGAGATATACAGGTATATATCTGTATTTCTAGAATCTAGATGCACGGTTCTTAAAACTTCCTTTGGGCTCTCCTGCTCAGATTTTCATTGGCCAGAGAGTTGGAGGCCAAGTCAGAATTTCAAAAGGCAGTTAAACCTGCCTTTTGCCCAGAAGTAGAAGAGCTGGAATATTTGTGAATAATTCTACCAACAACTGCAGAAATCATGTACATATGTTGGTATACATATATTAAGAAAATGTCTTTTGGGGGCACTGGGGTGGCTGAGTGGCTTAAGTGTCTTCCTTGGGCTCAGGTCATGATCTCAGGGTCCTGGGATTGAGCCCCATGTCAGGCTCCCTGCTCAGTGGGGAGTCTGCTTCTCCCTCTCCATCTTCTCCCCCCTCCCCCGCCCCCACATGCGTGTGCTATCTCTCAAATAAATAAATAAATAAAATCTATAAAAAATATGTTTTTGAATAACTTGTGATTTGAGGAATTCTTTTTTGAATTATTCATATCCTCTGGTTTTATGGGAGAATTATTTAGAATCTAAATAATTATTTAGAAGCTATCTGAAAAAGATTATGATATATATAGATTATAGTAGCTTTTTTTTTTGAGAAACTATATATAGATTATAGTAGCTTTTTTTTTTGAGCATCTGTTAAGTGTCCTGACAACTGGATGTGAGCATTCTAGATGGCATTACCTTGTTACATTTATCCCTTTGGTTAATCTGGTTTTGACAACAATACTAATTTTTGAAGGCGTTCTTCATCTTAAAACACTAATTATCATGGAGGATTAATTGAGAATCACTAAACACAGAGTCTGTAATGAGAACCACACATGCTTACTGAGCCAACCTGAAATAGGACTCAAAGTATAGCAGATGTACATACTAGACCTATTTAAAGCTTCAGATTGAAGGGCCATTCAAGGCGGCAGCCCTTTTGCTGTTTACATTAAGCTGAAGACATTCCAAAGCGGTTCCCACATATGCAAATAAAGGATGGGACAAGAGCCAATAGAAATGGTTCCTACATATGCAAATAGGGAATTGGACATGAACCAATAGAGGGTGATTCTCCATATGTAAACGAGGGACCAAGTGCGAGCCAATCGGGGTTATTGCCCTATATGCTAACAAAGGATAGAAAAACAACCAGTAAGGAAAACTCCCTGTCAGCTCTGCTGACACTCTGCTGTGTCGGTGTGTAGGACGAGGTCCAAGCTGCAGCCCGCCCACTTGAATAAAGCCTTGCTTTTGCATTTCGGAACGTCTGGCTCACGGAGGTCTTTTTAGTGGTGGTCTTATTTTTATGCCCAGATCATGAGACCACCACTAAAAAGACCTCCGTGAGCCAGACGTTCCGAAATGCAAAAGCAAGGCTTTATTCAGGTGGGCGGGCTGCAGCTCGGGCTCGTCCCACACACCGATGCGTGGAGTTCAGGAGGAGCCCCCCGCTGGAATTTTACAGAGATTATATAGGCAATTTTACATGCAAAAAGTACATAGTCACATAGTTACATGTGTGGGTGACCTTGAAAATGATTGGTGTCTGAGGTGACTTAAGCTGTGTTGCCCGAGGAGGGTTGGTCAGTTAGGAAAAACTGCTGACAGGGAGTTTTCCTTACTGGTTGTTTTTCTATCCTTTGTTAGCACATAGGGCAATAACCCTGATTGGCTCGCTCTTGGTCCCTCGTTTACATATGGAGAATCACCCTCTATTGATTCATGTCCAATTCCCTATTTGCATATGTAGGAACCATTTCTATTAGTTCTTGTCCCATCCTTTATTTGCATGTGTAGGAACCATTTCTATTGGTTCTTGTCCCATCCTTTATTTGCATGTGTAGGAACCACTTTGGAATGTCTTCAGCTTAATGTAAACAGCAAAAGGGCTGCCGCCTTGAATGGCGTCAGGCCCTTCATTATGATCTGGGCATAACACAGATCTTATAAATTCTAGGTTGCAAATTCATAAATCTCTCCTTTTAGAAAAGATTTTATTTTTTTTAACTTTTTATTTTTTTTTATTTTTAAGTAGGCTCACTTCCTAGGGTGGAGGCCAGTGTGGGGCTTGAACTCATGACCTTGAGATCAAGACCTGAGCTGAGATGAAGAGCCGGACACTTAACCGACTGAGTCACCCAGCACTCCTTAAGATTTTATTTTTAAGTAATCTCTACACACAGTGTAGGGCTCAAATGTATAACCCTGAGATCAAGAGTTGCACACTCTACTGACGGAGCCAGCCAGTCTCTCCTAATTGCAAACAGTTCAGGAGTTTGTTGTTTTTCTCTGGGTATTATGGTATTATCCATTGTCTCTGAAATTAATGCTGTTTATAGAAAAAAGTTTTTAATCTAGTGCAGTGGGTCTCAAGTTTAGTTGGACATTAGAATATCCCAGAGGATTTACTAAACATGAGTTACAAGCTCTGGACATTCCAAAGAAGTAGGCTTTAGATGGAGCCTGGAATGTGTGCTATCTGGGAGATGCTGATGTAGTGATCTCTTCTACTAAATATGTCAAATTTTCTTAGAGATGTACAGTAACTAAAATGTCTAACACAATACCTGGTACTTCAGTACTTAATAAACGGTGGCTCTTGTTAATTTTTTGCACTGCCTGTCAGTGTCAGTATTGTGATTTCAGTTCTTACTGTAGCAGCAGGAAGAACAAAAAGCCTGCATCCCTTTTGGATTTGCAGTTTGCCCTTTGAGCAGAAGGTAAACAGAAGCCTTTCAGGCATTCCCCAGGGCAGACAACCCCGCAGTGAATACTTCCACTCCTGGCTTTGGTCCAGTCACATAGATTCTACCTCCCAGAGATATTTTATAAGATAAATGCAACAAAGCATCATGAAGAGTTTCTCTCACAGACAAGTTTAGTAATGAGTTTGGGTAACAGTTGCAGCTATGCAGAGTTCTGTAAGACTAGCTAATTTAGGACATTAAAGAGAAAATGAGTAAACTGTAGAAATATTCAGTAATTAAATCTAGAACTTCCTCTGTGTTGTAGACCAACAGTTGACAGATGCTTTCCATTAATAGAGACTGAATGAAGGAGGACAGTGAGGGACAGAAACTTCTAGCCACCTCCTTTAAATCCCCTCATTTCTTTGTCCCTAATAGATGTAAGAGGAGACTGAGTGAACTCTCCTTTGACATACCTCTAGGAGAATCTCTGAGAAGGCCTTCTCAGAAAGCTTTTTAAGGGAGGATCCTTTTCTGGTATAGATCCTTTTTCTATCCCACTGCTTCCCCTTCTTCCCTCTTGGAACACATTTGTAAAGTCTGGGACTCTAGCAACTGCCTTGAACCATGAGTCACATTTAAGCAAAGAAATCCACATTGCTCAGGATGGTAGAGCAGTAAAGGAGGAGGGAGCCTCCATCTCTGGTGTTTTAGAGTTGTCAAACCTGTGTTGCACTACCTGTATCTCTGAAATATTAAATTTCCATCTTTAATTTTTCATTCATTTTCTTCTTTGTTACTCTCTGTCATATGTAACTCTTGGGGTGGTTAGGAAACAACAAAAGGGTTGGAAAGAGGGAAATATAGTTTGAGAAAGGTATAGAAGATAGAGGTAGAAGACAGAGGATGAGAGAGGTAGCTAGAGAAAGACGCCTAGGTCTGGACACATCCTGAGGGAACTGGAAAAAGAAGAAAGCTGGGCAAAGGGAGCCAGGGAAGTTGGCTGGAGAAAGCAGAGAGAAGTGGGTGTGACATGAGAAAGAAAAAGCGAGACTCACCTAGCTTTTACACTTACAGGAATTGGTGTAACTCTCTGGTTGGGGCCTGTTTGATTATGGTGTCTGTCACTCACAAACCCAAAATATATTGTCTGCATGACTGTTTTGGGTGGTTCTCCAGCTTCTTCACGGACCTTCACCCTTCTGTTGAGCAGCATAGCACAGACCTTTAAGGAGTGATACAGCACATTACATTCTAATGTTTGCTTCCTGCCATAGACTGAACCTGGTGTAGTGACATGCACATAATTGAAATCCATCCAGCAGTTTATAGAAGTAGGTTTCAGTCACTTTATTTTACATGTAATGCATTATATATTTTTTTTTTCAAGTTCTTATTTTTTTAAAATTAGTTTCAGAGGTACAGTTCAGTGATTCATCATTTGCATATAACACGAGTGCTCATTCCATCAAGTGCTCTCCTTATGTCCATCACCCAGTTACCCCTTCCCCAGCCCCCTCCCCTCTAGCAGCCCCCAGTTTTTTGTACAGTTAAGAGTCTCTTATGGTTTGTCTCCCTGTTTTCATCTTATTTTATTTTTCCTTTCCTTATATATATTTCATTTTAGTAAAAGTATTACATATTGGAAATAGATGTAGTGAATTAACAGTTTCAAAGTAGCATAAACAGTTCTAACAGTATAAATATGTTTAGGTCACTCTAGGAAATCAGGCTAAGTTATACTTATGTGGAAGTAAAGTATATTTAAAAGTAAAAATATATTTAAAAGTAAAAAATACATTTAAAAGTAAAAAAATTCTAACTTTTACTTTTATGTCACTAAGCAATTACAGACTAATTTCTTAAAAATAATGTATTTCAATTATGTTTTGGAACAAAGATGTGTTCAACAGCTTAAATACCTGTAATGATTAGAAAAATACAATCCAGTGGAATATACAATCCCAGTGTTTTATTTATATTCAGATAGAGACCATATTTCTTTCTGCACCAGTTATAAAGAAAAACAACAACAGTGAATCCCTGAAGAAAATTGAGATTTCTGTTTATTTTTTAAAGGTTGAGGTTTCCAAGATATTGTAGAGGAGAATGAAGTAAATTTGTATGAACAGCTGCTGTATTCGAAACAGTGCTGCAACAAGGAGGGGGTCTGTTATTTGCCACCTGAGTACAACAGTGCAACGTGGGGTCTTAGGAACAGACTTCTAACCACTGGGTCTGCGGTGATTTTTCCTCACCATCTGGAGTTGGGCAGTGCGATCTCACTTTATGGGGCCAACTTTGCCTCAACAAAGAAGAGGGAGGAAGCAGGGGTTGTTGCAAGGTGGGCCAGAAGCCAGGCGCAATTAGTTGGATTGTCCTTTATTGCTACACATTTTTAATTAACAAACATAGAAGAGCTCACTGAACACAACGAGCATACCTTTTCAGAAACAACAAGAATGAATATTCATTATAGTCACAAGCAATAATCACAAGCAGAAGAAAAGATATTTTGAAAACATCACCTATTTAAGCAAACATTCTCATGAAAATCTCACAGATCTGTATAGAATTTGCTATTGAGACTCTGTTTAAGGCAGTCAGGAGAAGGTGGAATATTAAGGTTTGATGAGGAAACAGTAGCTATTCATTCAAGTTTTGCTTTCTAGCCAGTTTGTTTGTTTTTTTCTTCTTCTCTAACCAGCTTTTTGAGGGGAAAGCTCTGAGTTTGGAATTGGGACTTAGGTTTCAATTTCAGACTTGCAACCTTAGAGTGGTGCTACTTTGGGTTGGTTATTTAACTTTCTCACATAAAATATTTTACTTAACCAGCTAAGCTTGACGCTTCTCTTGTAGAGATGATGAGAACAAGTATGTGCATCTCTCACACTGGTATTAACATATGAGGAGTCTTTATACACAAGTATAAGGTCAACAGTAGAATAAAAGGAATTACTTATATACCCTCCACTGTCCACTAAGTCAGTAATACAGTTTTGTGGGCTTCACCAAGAATTAATATCTGAAGATTTGCTCATCATTGGCCATTAATAGAATTTTCAGGAGTCTGTCAATTGAGTTACAGTCAATCAGGTATTTATTAAGAACTTCTGTATCACTAGCACTTTTTGTTAGATGCTCATATTTTATGTTCTAATTAGGAGATTAAGAATAATAGTTATGAATACACTGTAACATACATACTTACTGGTTTTGAAAGGTATGACTGCTAATTTGTTATTTTTTCCCTTGCTTTTGTTTTGTGTATATGTCATATGCTCCCATACCCACTTGTCCTTAGGGTATTCAGTCTCGGAGGTAAATGAAATGATCTCAGATCTAATATTGATACCATAGTCAGATTCAAATATTTGTACCTTGGGTATGGGTGGGTATATATAAGCCCATGTATTTCCTATTATGAAATAATCATTTGGCAATATTTCTGTTCCATAAAATGTATTTTGGAAACTACCGAAATATCAGGGAATTGCTATGCAATGTTTCCTTGTGATGCAAAAATCTGGATATAAAGAGCCAGCCATAAATCCCATATCTGCCTATCTAGATAGATAACAAACATACGTGATGCACATATAACATAGAAATTAAATGTCTCAGAGACTGCTTTTCAGTTTGCTCTTCTATCAATAATATGTAGATATACCCTCATGAACTTTTAGTCATGTGAGTTATGGGGAAAAGCATTGTTTCATTTGGTAAAGGGTAATCTGTATGCAAATTATGACTTCAGTAAAAGGTGTTGAGGACACTGGATATTCACATGCAAAAGAATGAAACTGGACTCATACCCTATGTTATACAAAAATTAACTTAAATGAATTAAAGACTTAAAAGTAAGACCTAGAAGGGCACCTAGTGGCTCAGTCTGTTAAACATCCAGCTCTTGATTTCAGCTCATGTCCTGATCTGTGGAGCCTGGTATCCAGCCCCATGTTAGGCTCCACACTCAGTGGGGAGTCTTCTTCCCCTCTCACTCTGCCCCTCCCTCTGCTTCTGCTCTCTCTCTCTCTCTAAAATAAATAAATAAATCTTAAAAAAAAAAAAAAGGCCCAGAACCATACAACTCCTAGGAGAAAACACAGAAAAAATTCCTTGACATTGGCCTTGGCAGTGAGTTTTAAGATATGACACTGAAAGCACACATAATGAAAGGTGAAAGGAACAAGTGGGACTACATCACTAAAAACTTCTGCACAGCAACATAAACCATCAGGAGAATGAAGATGGAACCTATGGAATGGAAGAAAATACTTGCAAACCAGGAATGTATATAACTGACTAGCAAAAAAACAAAAAACCAAAACCAAAATAAAACAAAAAAACAAATAATTTGATTTAAAAAAATGGGTAGAGAATCTGAATAGACATTTTTCCAAGGAAGACATAGCCATGACCAACAGGTACCTGAAAAAATGTTCAGCATCACTAATCATCAAGGAAATGTGAATCAAAACCGAGTATGTGGGAGACACCATTTACGGAAGATACTGTCTTTTCACCATTAAGTGTTCATGATTCACTTGTAAAGTATTAGCTGGCTGTGGTATTACTGTTTTTTTTTTTTTTCCACCCAAGATTTATTTACTTATTTTGTGACAGAGAGAGCTGGGGAAGGAGCAGAAATAAGAGGGAGAGAGAGAATCTCAAGCAGACTCCTACTGAACACAGAGCCTCAATCAGGGCTCAGTCATCCCAGGACTTCGAGATCATGACCTGAGCCAAAAATCAAGAGTCTGGCACTCAACTGACTAAGTCACCCAGGCACCCCTTGCTTCTTAATTTCAATTCTGAACTGTTCATTTTTAATATATAGAAATACATTTGGTTTTTGGGTGTTATTCTTCTATCTTGCAAACATGTTAAAATTATTTAGTATATAGGTTACTGGTATGGGATCATGTCCTTTGCAAATAAAGAAATGCTTACATCTTTTTTTTTTTCCTGCATTTTTTATTATTTTTTTAAATTTTTATTTATTTATTTATTTTATTTAAACATATAATGTAACCCCACCACCCTCTCCCAGCCCCCCTCCCCCCACCCCCCTCAGTTTGTTTTATGACATTAAGAGTCTCTTTTGGTTTGTCTCCCTCCCGATCCCATCTTCTTTCATTTTTTCTATTCCTACCCCCTTAGCCCCCACCCCCGTTGCATCTCCACTTCCTCATATCAGGGAGATCATATGATAGCTGTCTTTCTCCAATTGACTTATTTCGCTAAGCATAATATCCTCTAGTTCCATCCATGTTGTCGCAAATGGTAAGATTTCATTTCTTTTGATGGCTGCATAGTATTCCATTGTATATATATATACCACTCTTCTTTATAGATGAATGGATATTCATCTATTGATGGACATCTATGTTCTTTCCATAACTTGGCTATTGTGGACATTGCTGCTATAAACATTTGGGTACACATGCCCCTTTGGATCACTACGTTTGTATCTTTAGGGTAAATACCCTGTAATGCAATTGCTGGGTCATAAGGTAGCTCTATTTTCAATTTTTTGAGGAACCTCCATGCTGTTTTCCAGAGTGGTTGTACCAGCTTGCACTCCCACCAACAGTGTAGGAGGGTTCCCCTTTCTCCACATCCTTGCCAGCATCTGTCATTTCCTGACTTGTTCATTTTAGCCATTCTGACTGGTGTGACGTGGTATCTCATTGTGGTTTTGATTTGTATTTCCCTGATGCCCAGTGATGTGGAGCACTTTTTCATGTGTCTGTTGGCCATCTGGATGTCTTCTTTGCAGAAATGTCTGTTCATGTCCTCTGCCCATTTCTTGATTGGATTATTTGTTCTTTGGGTGTTGAGTTTGCTAAGCTCTTTATAGATTTTGGATACTATCCCTTTATCTGATAGGTCATTTGCAAATATCTTCTCCCATTCTGTCAGTTATCTTTTGGTTTTGTTGACTGTTTCCTTTGCTGTGCAAAAGCTTTTGATCTTGATGAAGTCCCAATAGTTCATTTTTTCCCTTGCTTCCCTTGCCTTTGGTGTTGTTCCTAGGAAGAAGTTGCTGCGGTTGAGGTCAAAGAGGTTGCTGCCTGTGTTCTCCTCAAGGATTTTGATGGATTCCTTTCTCACGTTGAGGTCCTTCATCCATTTTGAGTCTATTTTTGTGTGTGGTGTAAGGAAATGGTCCAATTTCATTTTTCTGCATGCGGCTGTCCAATTTTCCCAGCGCCATTTGTTGAAGAGGCTGTCTTTTTTCCATTGGATATTCTTTCCTACTTTGTCGAAGATTAGTTGACCATAGAGTTGAGGGTCTATTTCTGGGCTCTCTATTTTGTTCCATTGATCTATGTGTTTGTTTTTGTGCCAGTACCATACTGTCAATCACAAGAGGAAATTTGGAAAGAGCACAAATACGTAGAGACTCAACAGCATCCTTCTAAAGAATGAATGGGTCAACCAGGAAATTAAAGAAGAATTGAAAAAAATCATGGAAACAAATGATAATGAAAACACAGCGGTCCAAAATCTGTGGGACACAGCAAAAGCAGTCCTGAGAGGAAAATATATAGCAATACTAACCTTTCTGAAGAAACAGGAAAGGTCTCAAATACACAACCTAACCCTACACCTAAAGGAGCTCCAAAGAGAACAACAAAGAAAGCCTAAACCCAGCAGGAGAAGAGAAATGATAAAGATCAAAGCAGAAATCAATGAAATAGAAACCAAAAAACAATAGAACAAATCAATGAAACTAGGAGCTGGTTCTTTGAAAGAATTAATAAGATTGATAAACCCCTGGCCAGACTTATCAAAAAGAAAAGAGAAAGGACCCAAATAAATAAAATCATGAATGAAAGAGGAGAGATCACAACCAACACCAAAGAAATACAATCATAAGAACATATTATGAGCAACTCTATGCCAACAAATTTGACAATCTGGAAGAAATGGATGCTTTACTAGAGACATATAAACTGCCAAAACATCTTTTCTTTTTAATCTGGATGACTTTAATTTTTATTTCCTTTTCTATTGCACTGGCTATGACCTCTAGTAAAATGTTGAACAGAAGTAATGAGGATGGACATACTTACCTTCTTTTCCATTTCATGGCAAAGGTATCCCTTCCTTCATTCAATGTGGTTTTGTTGTAGGTTTTTCTAGATGCTTTTTATATACTGGAGAAGTTTATTCTGTTCCTGGTTTGTTGAGAGTGTTTATCATGAATAGATGTTGGATTTTGTCAGATGCTTCCTTGCATTTGTTGGGATGACCTTGTGGTTGTAATTCTTTATTATATTAATATGATGCATTAAATTAATTGATTTTTGATTTTGCATCAGTGTCATATTTCTGAGGTAAATAATATTTGCTCATGATTTATAACTTTTTTTTTTAATCTGTTGGAGCATTTAAAAAATGTTTAGGCTATATGTGTATATGAGGAATATTTTTTGTTTAGGCTATATGTGTATATGAGGAATATTTTTTGTGTAGTTTTTTTCTTGTGATTTTCCCCCCTTAGTTTTGGTATTAGGGTAATAGCACCATAGAATGAGTTGAGATATGTTCCCTCTTTCTGTTTTTTTTTTTTT
>RCUC01135985.1:0-100065 GCA_003697995.1 Taxidea taxus jeffersonii
GGGGAGGGGGGTTGGGAGAGGGTGGTGGGGTTACATTATATGTTTAAATAAAAAAATTTAATTTAAAAAAAAAAAGAAATCACTTCTGCCATCATGAAGCAAGGTTCTAGTGTAAGGACACTTTGCCAACAGACTGGAAACTACCAGGGTAGAATATGGCACTTTCTGTGTCCCCAAACTCCCATGTTTGAATAGGCTTCCACCTACAGGGAGAGGATGTTAGCTGAAATTCGGTTTCTCTCGTATGTTGTTTCTTAAAGTTACATTCATGGCAATTTGCTTGCTGTCTTTGTGAAACCAGATAATTGTTGAACTTAACCTTCTGCACACACTTCATCTTCCTAAGTAAGAGTATTTCAGTTCAACTTATACTCCATACACACTTTTGAATAAACGTCTATCCTTTGGCAAGGCCATGTGTTTCGAAGGAGGGTCTCTCTACAATGTTGTGGTGAGATGAAAGGTGTTTTCTCAATAGACTTGTTTCTTGCTCACAGTGAAGTGCATGACATGTTCCTCAAGCTTTCACACACACTTTTGAAGAGGCTTCTGTCTTCTGGATGAATACTGCTTTTAGGGAACCGGCTTTCTCTAAATTGTTGCTTTTTAGCCATTGGACAAGGCACACTCTGGCTTCCAAGGTTAGTTTGTAAATCATGTCTGTCTTCATGATGGAAGACGTGCCTTGAAAGATCCATTCTACATGAACTGGAACCTTAGAGTCCAGCATATCTGCTTACTGTGTACTGCACTATACACGTTGGATAACACTCACTTCTGCCCGTGAGGTGGTAGTGGAAGGGAGATTTTTTTGACAGGCTTCTTTCTCATTGTTACCTACATGGCACTTTGCTGATTTTATAACACAGACATTGCAAAAGGCTTCCCATCTTCATGAATCATATTCGCTGATACTACTTTACTGACAGTAAGGCCTCTTAGACTTAATATATGGCACTTTGCATAGTTCACTTCTAGTACATTTGAAATCACTTTTGTCTTCAAGAACAAGGTTTTAGTGGGAAGACTCATGGTGCACACACCTGTATCTCCCAACTAAGTACATGGAACTCTCTGTGTCCCTTCACTCCCAGGTTTGAACAGGCTTCCACCTTCATGAGAGATGATGTTAACTGAAATGCAGTTTCTCTCCCGTGTTGTTTCTTATTATATTCCTGGCAAATTGCTTACCCTCTTCTTGAAACCCTGTATTCATTGAACTTAACATTTTTCACACACTTTGACTTCCTAGGGGCATTATTTCAGTTCCCCTATGCTTCATACACACCTTTGAGTCCACTTCTGTCCTCTGGCCAGACTATGTTTGTGGATGGACATATACTCTACATTGTTGTTTGAGTTGAAAAGTGCTTTCTTAACAGTCGTGTTTCTGGCTCATAGTGAAGTGCATGTCACCTTCCTCAAGCTGTCACACACACTTTTGAAAATGCTTCTGTTTTCTAGATGGAAGATGTTTTGGGGAACTAGCATTCACTGCAGTGCTGCATCTTGGTCTTAAACACAAGGGACACTCTCTGGTTTTACTGCTTAGTTTGGAAATGAAGTCCCTCTTCATGATGGAAGATATGCCTTGAGAGATCCACTCTACATGAACTGGTTCCTCAGGCTCCAGCATATGTTACTTACCATGTCCTGAATTACAGAGTTTGGCTAACCCTCGGGTCTGCCTGGTAGGTGGTAGTGGATGGATGATTTCTGGACAGGATTCCTTCTCATAGTTACAGAAAAGGTATTTTGCTGATGCTGTCACACAGACATTACAAAGGGCTTCCCTCTTCACGAACCATATTCCCTGAAACTGCTTTACTGACAGTAAGGCCTCTTAGAGTTAATATATGACACTTCAGTTTGGCTTCTTCAAGTACCTTTGTTTTGTTTTGTTTTTACATTTAAGCAAATTTTTATTACAGAAATTTTTGACATATACAGTTATGGAGAGAATTGTTTAGTGAATCTCATCACAACCCAGCTTCATCACTTATCAGGATCATTGCAGTGTTTCAGAATGCTCCTTGCTCTCTCTCCACTTCCTTCATTCTTTTTTAAATAATGTTTTAATAAACATATAATGTGTTATTATCCCCAGGGGTACAGGTCTGTGAATCGCTAGGCTTACACACTTTACAGCACTTGCCATAACACATACCCTCTCAATGTCCATAAACCCACCACCCTCTCCATCCTCCCCTCCCCCCCAGCAACCCTCAGATTTTTGTGATATTAAGAGTCTCTTATGATTTGCCTCCCTCTGGATCCCTTCTTCTTTCATTTATTCTTTTCCTACCCCCCGCAACCTCCCAGGTTGCATCTCCACTTCCTCATACCAGGGAGATCATATGATAGTTGTCTTTCTCTGATTGACTTATTCCTCTAAGCATAATACCCTCTAGTTCCATCCACATCATCACAAGTGGCAAGATTTAATTTCTTTTGATGGCTGCATAGTATTCCATTGTATACATATACCACATCTTCTTTATACATTCATCTGTTGATGGATATCTAGGTTCTTTCAATAGTATGGCTACTGTGGACATTGCTGCTATAAACATTTGGGTGCATGTGCCCCTTCGGATCTCTACATTTGTATCTTTAGGGTACCCAGTAGTGCAATTGCTGAGTCATAGGGTAGCTCTATTTTCAACTTTTTGAGGAAGCTCCATGCTGTTTTCCAGAGTGGTTGCACCAGCTTGCATTCCCACCAACAGTGTAGGAGAGTTCCCCTTTCTCTGCATCCTCGCCAGCATCTGTCATTTCCTGACTTGTTAATTTTAGCCATTCTGACTGGTGTGAGGTGATATCTCATTGTGGTTTTGATTTGTATGTCCCTGATGAGAAGTGATGTGGAACACTTTTTTCATGTGTCTGTTGGCCACTTGGATGTCTTCTTTGCAGAAATGTCTATCCATATCTTATTCCCATTTCTTGATTGGATTTATTTGTTCTTTGGGTGTTGAGTTTGATAAGTTCTTTATAGATTTTGGATACTAGCCCTTTTTTTTGTTTGTTTATTTTTTTATTTAAGCTTTATTTAAACATATAATGTAACCCCACCACCCTCTCCCAACCCCTCTTCCCCCCACCACCCTCAGTTTGTTTTATGACATTAAGAGTCTCTTTTGGTTTGTCTCCCTCCTGATCCCATCTTGTTTCATTTTTACTTTTCCTACCACCTTAACTCCCACCCCCGTTGCATCTCCACTTCCTCATATCAGGGAGATCATGTGATAGTTGTCTTTCTCCAGTTGACTTATTTCGCTAAGCATAATACGCTCTAGTTCCATCCATGTTGTCGCAAATTTCATTTCTTTTGATGGCTGCATAGTATTCCATTGTATATATATACCACCTCTTCTTTATCCATTCATCTGTTGATGGACATCTAGGTTCTTTCCATAACTTGGCTATTGTGGACATTGCTGCTATAAACATTCGGGTACATGTGCCCCTTCGGATCACTACCTTTGTTTCTTTAGGGTAAATACCCAGTATGCAATTGCTGGATCATAAGGTAGTTCTATTTTCAATTTTTTGAGGAACCTCCATGCTGTTTTCCAGAGTGGTTGCACCAGCTTGCATTCCCACCAACAGTGTAGGAGGGTTCCCCTTTCTCCACATCCTCGCCAGCATCTGTCATTTCCTGGCTGGTTCATTTTAGCCATTCTGACTGGTGTGAGGTGGTATCTCATTGTGGTTTTGATTTGTATTTCCCTGATGCCCAGTGATGTGGAGCACTTTTTCATGTGTCTATTGGCCATCTGGATGTCTTCTTTGCAGAAATGTCTGTTCATGTCCTCTGTCCATCTCTTGATTGGATTATTTGTTCTTTGGGTGTTGAGTTTGCTAAGCTCTTTGTAGATTTTGGATACTAGCCCTTTATCTGATATGTCGTTTGCAAATATCTTTTCCCACTCTGTCAGTTGTCTTTTGGTTTTGTTGACTGTTTCCTTTGCGGTGCAAAAGCTTTTGATCTTGATGAAGTCCCAAAAGTTCATTTTTTCCCTTGCTTCCCTTGCTTTTGGCGATGTTCCTAAGAAGAAGTTGCTGCAGCTGAGGTCGAAGAGGTTGCTGCCTGTGTTCTCCTCAAGTATTTTGATGGATTCCTTTCTCACATTGAGGTCCTTCATCCATTTTGAGTCTATTTCTGGGCTCTCTGTTCTGTTCCATCGATCTCTGTGTCTGTTTTTGTGCCAGTACTGTCTTGATGATGACAGCTTTGTAGTAGAGCTTGAAGTCTGGAATTGTGATGCCACCAACCTTGGCTTTCTTTTTCAATATTCCTTTGTCTATTTGAGGTCTTTTCTCGTTCCATATAAATTTCAGGTTTATTTGTTCAATTTCTTTAAAAAAATGGATGGGATTTTGATAGGGATTACATTAAATGTGTAGATAGCTTTAGGTAGCATAGACATTTTCACAATATGTGTTCTTCCAATCCATAAGCATGGAACAATTTTCCACTTCTTTTTTTTTCTCAATTTCTTTCATGAGTACGTTATAGTTTTCTGAGTATAGATTCTTCGTTTCTTTCGTTAGGTTTTTTCCTAGGCATCTTGTGGTTTTGGATGCAATTGTAAATGGGATTGACTCCTTAATTTCTCTTTCTTCTGTCTTGTTGTTGGTGTGAAGAAATGCAACTGATTTCTGTGCATTGATTTTATATTCTGACACTTTACTGAATTCCTGTAAAAGTTCTAGCAGATTTGGAGTGGAGTCTTTTGGGTTTTCCACATATAGTATCACATCATCTGCAAAGAGTGCTAGTTTGATTTCTTCTTTGCTGGTTTGGATGCCTTTAATTTCTTTTTGTTGTCTGATTTCTGAGGCTAAGATTTCTAGTACTATGTTAAAGAGCAGTGGTGATAATGGATATCCCTGCCGTGTTCCTGACCTTAGCGGAAAAGCTCTCAGTTTTTCTCCATTGAGAATAATTGCGGTGGGTTTTTCATAGATGTCTTTAATGATATTTAGGTATGTGCCCTCTATCCCTACACTTTGAAGAGTTTTAATCAGGAAAGGATGCTGTACTTTGTCAAATGCTTGTCAGCATCTACTGAGAGTATCATATGGTTCTTGGTCTTTCTTTTAGTAAAGTATCCTATCACACTGATTGATTTGCAGATGTTGAACCAACCTTGCAGCCCTGGAATAAATCCCACTTGGTCGTGGTGAATAATCCTTTTAATGTACTGTTGGAACCTATTGGCTAGTATTTTTGCATCTATGTTAATCAAGGAGAGTGGTCTGTAATTCTCTTTTTTGATGGAATCTTGTCTGTTTTTGGGATCAAGGTGATGCTGGCCTCATAAAATGAGTTTGGAAGTTTGCCTTCCATTTCTACTTTTGGTACAGTTTCATGAGAATAGGAATTAATTCTTCTTTAAATGTTTGGCAGAATTCCCCTGGGAAGCCACCTGGCCCTGGGCTTGTGTTTGTTTGGAGATTTTTTTTAAAGATTTTATTTATTTATTTTTGAGAGAGAGAGAGAGAGAGCAAGCACAGGCAGACAGAGTGGCAGGCAGAGGCAGAGCGAGAAGCAGGCTTCCCGCCAAGCAAGGAGCCCTATGTGGGACTCGATCTCAGGATGCTTGGATCATGACCTGAGTCAAAGGCAGCTGTTTAACCAACTGAGCCACCCAGGCGTCCCTGTTTGGAGATTTTTGATGACTGTCTTAAAAAGAAAACAAATAAGGAATAAGACAGATAGATAGATAGATGATAGCTTAGACTAGTGAATAGAACAGAGTCACTTATTTAATTTTGGGAGTATTTTGGTCTCTTAGAAGAAACTACCTCCCAAAATTTTAACAAATGAAAAACATTTATAAGGGTAAACACAATGAAGGGATAGAATATGAGTATAAGGATGACTTTTTTAAAAAAATTCTATAAAAGGAGTTGATAAGATAAGTTGGTTGGGAGAATAAAGAAAAAGAAAGTGGAGAGAATTTCCTCAGGCTGGAGACTAGAACAAAGCCCTGTGCTAGATTTAGGATGTATTTTGAGCTATTAGAAGTTGTACCCCAAATTTTTTTAGAAAAAATAATCCCTATGTGTATACAAAAAATAAAGTTAGATACAATGAAGGATAAAATATGACTACAATACTGAAGGCTCAAAAATATTTTTAATAAAAGGTATTGTTAAGATAAACTAGTTAAGAACATTAAAAGGAAAAGGTAAAAGTTAAAAAAAATTAGCAGAAGAAAAAAACAAAATTATAAAACTTAATTAAGTTTGTAAGACTAAAGAATCATGGGGAGAAAACCATGAATTCTATGCTTTGCTATCTCCTCAACTGGAATTCTGCTGTTCTTCTGGGTAAGTGAACTTGGTCTTGGCTGGGTTTCTTGTTGATCTTCTGAGGGAGGGCCCTATTATATTGATTCTCAAGTGTCTTTGCCCGTTGTGGAATTGCACCACCCTTACCAGGGGCCAGGCTAAATAATCCACTCGAGTTCTTTTTGGGGAGCTTTTGTTCCCTGAACCCTTTCCATAGAGTTCAAGAGGACGGAAATGAAAATGGTGGCCTCCCAATCTCTGGCCCATAGGAGCCGTGAGGTGGGGGTCCCACTCCTCAGTGCACCCTTTCGGAAAGTGGTCAATTTTCTGTTTCTAGAATTGCTGCTCTTTGTTTCTTCGACCTCCTGTTCAATATGTAGGTGTTTGGAGTGGTTTGATAAGCTATCTAGCTTATCAGAGGCCATCCTTCTAACTGATGTTGTCTCAGCCTGCTACTTTTCCACCATCTTGACTCCTCCCCATCTTCAAGTACATTTGAAATCACTTCTGTCTTTATGAAACAAGGTTTTAGTGGAAAGAAGCATGCTGCACACACTTGTGTCTCCCAGCTAAGTACATGGCACTCTCTGTGTCCCTCCAGTTCCAGCTTGGAATAGGCTTCACCATTGGGAGAGATTATGTTAGCTGAAGTGCGGTTTCTCTCCGTGTTTTTTCTTAGAGATACATTCCTGGAAATTTGCTTACCCTCTTGGTGAAACTAGGTATTCATTGAACAAAGCCTTCTGCACACACTTCAGCTTCCTAGGGGAGATCATCTCAGTTTTCCCTATGCTTCATACACACTTTTGAGTACGTGTGTCTCCTCTGGCAAGGCCATGTTTGTGGATGCATGGTTGCTCTACTGTGTTGTTTGAGTTGAATAGTGCTTTCTCAACAGACTTGTTTCTCTCTCACAGTGAAGTGCATGACACATTCCTCAAGCCATCACACACACTCTCGAAAATGTATCTGTCTTCTGGTTGGGTGATATTTTGTGGAACTGGCCTGCACTGCAGTGTTGCCTCTTGGAAAAAAAAAAAAACACGGGTGAGCAAGCGAATTTCAGCTAACATCATCTCTCTGGAAGGTGGAAGCCTTTTCAAAATTGGGAGTGAAGGGACACAGAGAGTGCCATGTACTTCTCTGGGAAATATAAGTGTGTGTGGCATGCATCTTTCCACTAAACTAAAACCTTGTTTCATGAAGACAGAGCAATTTCAAATGTATTCGAAGAAGCCTAAGCAAAGTGCCATATATTAACTCTAAGACGCCTTTCTTTTGATAAAGCAGTTTTGGGGGATATCTTTCATGAAGATGGAAGCCATTTGCATATCTGAGTGATAGCATCAGCAAGATGCTATGTACATAACTATGAGAAGGAGTCCTGTCAGGAAACCATCCTTCCACTCCCACTTTACAGAAGGTGTGATATTCAATGTGAGTGGTGCAGTACACGGTAAGTAACATATGCTGGACCCTGAGGATTCAATTTGTGATTAATGGATATTACAAGGCTTGTCCTCCATTGAAGACAGACATGATTTCCAAACTAAGCTTGGAAGCCAGAGAGTGTGTCTTGTGCTTAAGGCTAAGAAACAACACTGTAGAGAAAGCTGGATATCAAAAACAGCATTCTTCTGGAACACAGAAGCATTTTCAAAGGTGTGTGTGAATGATTAAGGAATTTGTCATACACTTCTCTGTAAGTGAGAATAAAGTCTGTTGAGAAAGAACCTTTCAACTCACCTCAAGAATATAGGGACACTGCCCTTCCACAAACATTCTTATTAAGATTTTCATACTTGGGGGGTGGTGCCTAAACAAAGAATATTGGAACATGGAAAAAATAGAATAAAAAAAAGCATAAAAAAGGTATTTCATAGAGCCAAAGTCAAAGATGTGTCCACCTGTGTAATCCTCTCGGGCTTATGTTTAGGACAGTGTAGTATAGTTTAGTTTCAGTGGTAGAACTGTGTGATACAACAGTTACATATAATATGCCACCCACATTACATCAAGAGCCCATTATGCAATGATATTTCCCAAACCACCTGCCTTCCAGGACCTGTGTGTTGTTTTCTAGAGTTTCTTAGACTGAAGACCTCCTTAACACTCATCACTCAGTTATCCCAGTGTCCCACGCACCTCCCAACTGGCAAACTCTCACTTCCTTTCCTACAGTTCTTTTATTGTTTGCCTCACTGTTTTCAACTTATTTTACTTTTCATTACCTTCCCCCATGTTCATCTGTTTTCTTTCTGAGATTTAAAACATGAATGAAATTGTATGTATGGTCTTTCTCAGACTTATATCACTTTGCATAATATGGCAAGAGGTCATTCTTTTGGATGCCTGGGGAGTATTCCATCGTGTGTGTGTGTGTGTGTGTGTGTGTGTGTGTGTGTGTGTATGTGTGTGTGTGTGAACTTCTTTATCCATTCATCATCAGTTGGTGGACATCTGGGCTCTTTCCATAGTTTGGCTACTGTGGACATTCCTGCCCTAAGTACATGTGCCTCTTCCAATCAGCACTTCTGTATCTTTCCGGGAACTACATAAGAGTGCAATCATTGTGTTATAGGCCAGTTGTATTTTTCTTTTGAGGGACATCACTAATGGTTTGCAGAGTGGTTGCACCAGTTTGCCTTCCCCTCAACAGCGTCGGAGAGTATCCCTCCTCTGCATCCTTGCCAACAGCTGCCATTTCCCAGGCTGTGCATTTTAGCCATGCAGAGGGGTGTGAGGTGGTAACTCATGGCAGTTTTACTTGGTAGCTCCTCAATGCCAAGTGATTGCTGAGCATTGTTGCACATGTTTGTGAGTCATTTGTATGTCTTCTTTGGAGCAATGTCTGTTTATGCCTTTCACTCCTTTCTTCACTGGAGTGCTTGGTTTCTGGTTGTTGAGTTTGATAAAGTCTTTACCAATTTTGGATACTAGCCCTTTGTCTGGTAAGTCACTGGCAAATACCTTCTCCCATTCCATGTGGTGCCCTTTAGTTTGGCTGGCTGTTTCTCTGGTTGTGCCAGAGCTTTGTATCCTGACGAAGTCCCAATAGGTCGTTTCTGCTTTGGTTTCCCTTGCCTTGGAGCTGTGTCTAGCAAGAAATTGCTGTGGCCTAGGTCAAAGAAGTTGCTGCCTCTGTTCTCCTCTAGGATTTTGTTGGTTCCCTGTCTCATATTTAGGTCATTCATGCATTTGCAGTTTATTTTTCATGTATGCCATAAGAAAGAGCCCTGTCTCATTCTTATGCACGTTATTTGACACAGTCCTGGGAGTCCTAGGCTTTGCCTCTAGTTCAAACTGCACTGTGCTTCAAAACAGGTGTCATGTAACATATTCCCTTCAGGAAGACATGAGTGTCATAATGGCATATAAGGGACAGAAGGTGAAGAACAACTCAGAACAAATCCATGCATTTACCTCCTTGGAACTACACTCTGCTTAACGTGTCCTTGGGTTGACATCTTCTTTTCATTTGCACATTACAGGAGGACACAGGAGCAGAAACAAAAACACATGCTTAACTCCTTAAAAGTATTCTGTGCTTAAAGCATCACTTAAGTAACAACTTTTCTTTTCACATATGTGTCCAAGAACTCATGTGCAGAGTCCTTAGAACATGTGCTTGTCCTCCATGCCTGGGAAATCTAACGTCTTGAAAAATCCTCAAGAAACATCCCCTGACGTTTCAATGCAATGAAATGGCATTGTGGGCACAATCTTGAAACAACGCTGTTTTTTTTGTCCATGCTCCAAGCAACATCTTCTTTTCCTTAGAATGAAAGTGTTTTATATTATGTGGATAAGACTACTAAAAGCCATTTGTTGAACTCCTCAGAACAACACTGTGATTAAACTGCTTGTCAAGGAGCATCTTCCTGTCGTGAATTTAGAGTGTGTTTTTGTTTAAAGGCATGGACTTATCTACTTGAAACTACACTGCTTAAATCACCCATCAAGTAACGTGGGTTTCACTCAGGTGTGTGTAGGTGTATACATAGTATACAGGTATACATATCAGGGAAACTCCTTGGAACTACATTATGTTTAAGTGTCCCTAAAGGAACAACATTTTTGTTGTTCAACAACAGGACACAGTTTTTGTGGGAGTTACATTTCCAAGTTGGATGATTACTCAGGGGATCCAGAACTTGCAGTGACCTTCAGATAGGACTAGATCAACACTCAAATCGTGGGAATAACTAGGAAGAGGGTTGGAGGAGGAAGGAAGAAATCTATACATGGAGGAAGGGAAGGAAGGAGTCTGCACAGCTGAAGGCAGAGGCGAGGTTCAGAGCCCTGAGTTGGGGGATTGGGAAGCCATGTAGCCCAGACAGGGAGGAAGCCCGGTTCACAGAACAAAGTCAGGGAGAGGGAACAAGTTGGAAGAAGTGCAGAGGGTTGTGACCACACAACAAGCTGAAGCGAGGAGATCCTTTGGATCGTTCAGGGGGAGATTGGCACATTTCCTGGTAGGCATTTGGTGAGATTTGAATGAGATCATACCATATTGGACTGAGATCTCATGAGATTTGGCCTAAGATTGCAGGAGATTGGGCTCAAAAGCTCCCAAGATGTGTGTGACATCTCACGGTATTTAGAATGAGATCCGTTGAGATTTGGAGGAGATTCCCAAGAGGCTTTGATGAGTCCTCTTGAGATTTGGGCAGAGATTGCAAGACTGGCATGAGAGCTCCCAAGATTTGGTGAGAAATCTTACAAGGTGTCGGTGAGAGCTCAGGAGATTTGGACAGAGATATGTCGAGATTTGGATAAGATCTCATGAAAGTTGGAATATGATCTCGTCCCGTGAGGTGTGTGTGACATCTCAAGATATTTTGACTGACACCCATGAGCTTGGAACTGGGATTTGGAGCGGTATTCTTTGAAAGGGCTCTCTCCGCACTGAGTGGTTCCCAGGGCATATTTCACATGTGTGAACCTCCTGCTTTTCAGAATGTGGGTATCCAGCTGAGTTAAGGGTGTTCGGGAATCTAGCTGCCAATCAACACCTTTGCCACAGCTGGCTGAGCAGCAAGCATTCATCAACCACGCAGCCAGTTTAGTTTGGGTGGTGTTTGCTTGGTTATTTCTTTGTTTTGTTTTCCACGGTGGTGGAAATACCAGACACTGATTCACTTGCACAGCACAGGACTGGAGTGTGAACTCACCAGTAATCCTTAAGGGCCGGCGGTGTGAGTCAGAGTCCCATTGACATGGAATACACATGGAGAATAAACATGGAAACAGCAAGATGGTCGGAATGGCAACAGGCAGACCAAATGTCATTCATATTTGGAAGAGGAATGGGATCCAGCTGAGTATGAGATACCTCCATTTGCTTGTGTTTCCCCATAAATGAGGCCACCACCCTCCCAAACCTCCTGCCCAGCCTACACATAAACATGCTTTGGCCCTAGGCCCCTCCAGGTAGTTCTAGTGCCCACCTTTGAGGGGGCCCGGTGGCCATACCTGTCCCACATTCCCAAAGCCTCTGCCAGCCTCCTTAGTTTAAAAACAGGTTGAATTGCTCTGAGACACTGGCTCAGAAGGGCTCAAACAATGAGGGCAGTTGTGAAAAAGAGCCACGGGATGGAAAGCGCTACACAGCAGGCCAAAGGTCTTCATGACAGGTAAAAATGGGACAGTGTTCAGAATAGAGGTGGTAGCACAGTCTCCCAATGAGCTGGTTTTACTGGCATAATCAATGCCTCTGGACTCTGGCCAAGAGAAAACTCCACTGGCTACACCAGAGAGTTAGTCAGCCAGAGGCTTCCTCTCTCCTTTCAGAAGGAGAGGGAAAGCCTCTGGCCTTGGATATTTCTCCTGCCCTTCAGGTCAGGGAACAGAGAGAGCAGTGGTTCAGGGGAAGCAGTTGAGGTCTCTCTGTGGATGCTCATGTGTTTGGAACCTGGCCCTCAGTCAATGCTCTTTCTGCACTCACCATGGCCTGGATGGAGAGTACTCTACCTGCTGTTGCCATCTGGTCCTCGGAACAGAGGCATCTCCGTGAGCCAAAGCATAGAGCAAGCTGACCACCCATTATAGTAGTTGCTCCATCCAGCAAAGCAGCAAGCAATTAGAAGAAAGCGCACCAATTTCCTTGGTGCTGTCATATACGGATTGGTCTCATTTAGGACGGGAGCAGAATGGACGTTTTCCTCCAACCACAGAGTGGTGGCTGTGTGAGTGATGGCTCCATGACCCATGAATGTGAACCCAGGTCTAGTGGGAAATACAGCAAACATAGGAGAATGGCTACCCAGAGGACAGATGTTCTCCATTCCCATGCGAATGAGTAAATGTGGCAGGAAGTTTAACTTTGTTTCCCTGTGCTACAACAACATGTCCAGTTGCCTCTGAAAACCACAGCACAGCCTATACACAAACATCTGATGCTGGCACATTAAAATCCCCAATGCCTCCCAATGTCCATATACTCCTGAGACCAAACTGCGAGTGATCCTGTGGCCCATCCTGAAGCACAGGCCCAGGGACTCGGCCAGACTCCCAGTTTAAGAGAGAGACTATTGCTCCGAAGTCCGGGATCTGAATGGCCTCAAGGCTGAACCCGGTAAGGATGAATGAATCAATGCATGGAAATGGATAGAGAGGGCCAGAGTTCTTCAGTAGAGATGAGAATGTGATAATGTTGAAAATGAAGTGACTAGCACCATTTGCTAGTGAGCTAACCAGATCAGGAATAAGAAGCCCCTGTGGGCTTGGGCCAAGGGAACCTCCATTGGCTACACCTGGGAGCCCTGTCAGCCTCAGCCTGAGACCTCAATTCTTGCTGCTGAGCTTTTTTGCACCTGCAAGTGAGAGAAAAAGCTTCTGGCCTGGCTCTTTTTCCTGTCCTCCCCACCAGTTAATACAGGTAGGAGTGGCTCACGAACAGCAGGATTGCTTTGGGGGGGGGGCGTCTCTGAAGTGTGTTTACCTGGGACTCCATGTAGTAGTAAACACAAGGCCTCTTTCTAGGCAGCCCAAGCCCGGACATGTTCTGTGCATGGGGGATCGGTCTTCTCCTCATAATGAAGGCATGTCAATCAGCTGGAAGAGGGAGACAAGCTGGGTACGGTGGAGCAGGCTGACACCAGCCACCCAAGAACTAAGAAGGCATGTGTGTGCATGTTTGTGTGTTCATGTGGGCGTGTGTGTGTCTGCCTGTTTATGGTCATTATATGAGCACAGTGTGGACTGGTGTATGGGGGCGTGTGCAGAAAGTGTTGCTTGAGTGTGATGTGAGTCTGGTAGGCCTCCTGGCTTGGGTGGTGTATGGGTGGTTAATGTAGGTTTTTGCATGGGTGTAGCTGTATGGATGGATGTGTGGAGTGTATGTGTGTGTGTGTGTGTGAAGTTCTTGTGTGGTATGTAGATGTGTGTTTCATGTGTTATATGTGTGGTTTGTGTGTGTTGGAGATGTGTTTTGTACGATGTATGTTTGGTGTTTGTGTAGTGTGTATGGGTGGGGTAAGTGGCATGTGTATGTGTGATATATGTGCAGTGTGCCTGTGGTGTATGTGTTGTGCGTGGATTATTTGTGTGCCCTGTGGATGGTGTATTTGCAGTGTGGTTTTGTGTGGTACGTGTGGGCTGGGTGTGGTGCATGGATGGTGTGTGCGTGGTGAGTGTGTGTGCATGTGCGCTTCCTTTCTATGCAGTCTATGTGTGGTATGTTGGTGGGAGATGCATGGTGTGCGTGGTGTATTCTGGTTTGTGTATGGCGTGGGTGTTGTGTATGCTTGACCTGCTTCTCTGTGGTTGAAATGTTGTGATTTTCTGGTATATATGTGGCACGTGTTGTTATGTGACGTGTGTGGATGTCCTATATGCCTGTAATTTATATTGCATATGCAGTGTGCATTATGCTGTGTAAAGTATTTATGTGTGTAGTGGGTTTTGTGTGGTTTCTGTGTGTGCATTTGGCGTGTGTCTGGTGTGTGTGTGTGAGGCCAGTAGGTTGATTTTCTGTGCTAAGTATGTGGAGATGTGAGGTGTAGGTGAGTGGTAGAGTTGTGGCAGGTAGACAGTGTGCATGGGGTGGGTAGGTGCTGTTTGTCTGGTGATTCTAGTTGAAGGTGTAGTGTGCGTGAGGGGAATACTTGGCATGTCTGTGTATAGGTGTGGGCAGTGGATTTGTGTTGTGGTGGTGGGTTTTTGTCTTGCATGTGTGTCGTGTTTGTTTGTGATATGTGTGATGTGTGGAATACTCATAGTGTGTTTGTTGTATTAGGTAGTGTGTGTGGTGTATATGATGTGGATAGGTATGTCTGTGCATGTGTGTGGCCTATGTGTTGTAGGTGTCATGTGTCTCTTGTTTGTGATGTACCTGTGGGATATGGGTCAACTATGTGTGGTTATGAATGTGTTGTGTGTGTGTGTGTGTTTTAGTGGTTTCAGTGTGGGATGTGTGCGGTGTCCCTTGTTGGGAACTGTTTGGTGTGTGGCGTGTGCTTGCATTGTATGGGAGGCATTTGTTTTAGATTGTGGTGTCTGTGATGGAGGTGTTATGTCCTTCTGGTGTCACATGTATGAGTGTGTGTGTGCAATGGATCTCTCCAGGCAAGTGTTTGTATTTATTTTAAGAAAGTATCATTGGTGAGCAAGGAAGTACTTCTCCATGTCTGAGTGACAGCATCACCAAAGTTCCTTTCTGTACCAGTGAGAAGGAATCCTCTGTAGAGCCATTCTTCCATAGCACCTCCCAGGCAGTTCCGAGTGATAGACTCTGTGGTGCAATACTCGGTAAGGAATATTTCCTGGATTATTTTGAACCAGTTTGTGCACAATGGATCTCTCCAGGCCAGTCATTGCTCTTTTGTTTTTCAGGAAATATCGCTCGTGAATATGGAAGTCCTTTACACTGTCCGAGTAACAGCATCATCATACTTTTGTCTTCATACCTCTGAGAAGGAATCCTAGGAAGACCCATCTTTTTATGACCACCTCGCAGGCAGACGGGAGTGTTAGACAACAACTGTGGTGCAATACACAGTAAGTAATAAATGCTGAGCTTGGGGGAACCACGTTGTGTACATTGGGTCTCTGCAGGCAGGTCCTCAGTCATGAAGACTGACCTCATTTCAAAACTAAGCAGGGAAACTAGAAAACGTGCCTTGTGCTAAAGGCCAAGAGGCCACCGTGTCATGAAAGCCAGTACCCAAAAAAGGGCATTCGTCAGGAAGCCAGAATCATGTCCAATTCAGTGGGAGAGAGCATGAGGAAGGTGTCATGCACTTCACTGTGAATGAGAAGCAAGTCTGTTGAAAAAGCACCTTTGAACTCAAACAACACTGCAGAGCAACTGCCCATCCACAAACATGATCTGGCCAGAGGGCAGAAGTGGACCCAAAAGTGTGTGCAATCAATGGGGAAAATGGAAATAATATCCCCTAGGAACCTAGAGTGTTTGTAGAAGGTTAAGTTCAAAGAATCTGTGGTTTTGGGAAAGGGCTCAACAATATGGCCAGAAGGGAACTCTAAGAAACAAGATGTGAGAGAAACCTCCTCTCAGGACCATCTCTCTGGAAGGTGGAAGCCCGTTCACACCTTGGAGTGAAGGGACACAGGGATTGCCATGTACTCTGCTGGAAGATACAAGCATTTGGCACATGCATCTTTCCTCCAAAACCTCCCTTCATGAATACAGAAGGGATTTCAAAAGTACTTGAAGAAGCCTAAGGAAAATGCCACATATTAGCTTTAAGAATTCACTTTCTGTAAGGACATTTGAGGAAGGATTGTTCATGAAGATGGAAGCAGTTTCCAAAGACTGAGTTAGAGCATAAGCAAAGATCACTGTCCCCACCATTGAGAAGGAATCCTGTGAAGAACCGTCCTTCCAAGACCACATCCCAGGCAAACGGCAGTGTTAGCCAACCTCTGGAGTGCAATACACAGTCAGTAATAGATGCTGACCTCTGTGGAACCCTTTCATGTTCAATGGGTCTCTCCAGGCACATTTTCATTATGAACACAGATCTCATGTCCAAACTAAGCAGAGAAGCTAGAGAGTGTGCTTGTCCATAAGGCCAACAGGCAATGTTGACGTGAAGGCCAGTACCTGAAAGACGGCATTCGTCAGGAAGACAGAATCTTGTGCAATAGGGTCTGAGAGCATGTAGAATGTGTTATGCACTTCATTGGGAGCGAGAAACAAGTCTGTGAAGAAAGCAACTTTCAACTCAAACAACAATAGAGAGCAACTGACTATCCACAAACATGCTCTGGCCATAAGACAGTAGTGGACTCCAAAGTGATTGCGATCAAATGGGAAAACGGAGATAATCTCCTCTAGGAATCTGAGGCATTTGCACAAAGGTAAGTTGAAGGAATCCCTGGTTTCAGGAAGAGGGTCAATAATATGCCAGGAATATAACTCGAAGAAACAAGGTGGGACAGAAACGGCCTTTCAGCGTAAACCATCTCTCTGGACTGTGGAAGCCTCTTCAAGCTTTGGAGTGAAGGGACACAAGGAGGGACATGTACTCAGCTGGGAGATAGAAGTGTGTGCTGCATGCGTCTTTCCTCTAAAATCTTCCTTCAGGAAGACAGAAGGGATTTCAAATGTACTTGAAGAAGACAAAGCAAAGTCCCACCTCTTAACCCTAAGAGGCCTTAGTGTCGGGAAGGCATTTTCAAAGAATATTATTCATGAAGATGGATCACTTTGCAGTGTCTGACTGACAGCATCAGTAAATATCCCTGTGCATCCCTTTGAGAAGGAATCCTGTGAAGGACCATCTTTCCAATACCGTCTCATTGGCAGTCTCGAGCCAAATTATATGGTGCAATACACAGTAAGTAATATATACTGCACTCTGTGGAACCAGTTCATGTATAATGGATCTCTCCGGGCACATCTTCCATCACCAACACAGACCTCATTTCATAACTAAGCACACCAGCTAGAGAGTGTGCCTTGTGTTTAAGTCCAAGAGGCAACGTTGTTGTGATTGCCAGTTCACCCAAAAGCAGCATTGAATCCAAGGACATATTCGTGTCCAGTACAGTGTGTGAGAGCTTGAGGAATGTGACTTGCTCTACAGTGTAAGTGAGAAACAAATCTGTAGAGAAAGCATCTTGCAACTCAAACACCACTGTAGAGCAACCGTCCATCCACAAACATAGTCGGGCCCGAGAACAGAAGTGGATTCATAGGTGTGTATGAAGCACAAGGAAAACTGAGATATTCTCCTCTAGGAAGCCAAAGTGTGTACAGAAGGTTAAGTACAATGAATCCCTGCTTTCAGGATGAGGGTCAGTAAATTGCCAGCAATGGAACTCTAAGAAACAACCCAGGAGAGAAACTGCCTTTCAGTAAAACCCTCTCTCTGGAAGGTGGAAGCCTGTTCAAACGTGGGAGTGAAAGGGCACAGAGAGTGCCATGTACTTAGCTGGGAGATACAAGCATGTGCAGCATGCATCTTTCCTCCAAAACCTTCCTTCATGAAGACAGAAGGGACTTCCAATGTACTTGAAGAAGCCTAAGCAACGTGCCATATATTAGCTCTAAGCATTCACTTCCAGTAAGGCCATTTCAAGAAGTACCGCTCGTGAAGATGGAAGCAGTTTCCGAAGACTGGGTTAGAGCATAAGCAAAGATCGCTGTCTGTACCATTGAGAAGGAATCCTGTGAAAAACCATCCTTCTAAGATCACATCCCAGGCAAACGGCAGTGTTAGCCAACCTCTGGAGTGGAATACACAGTCAGTAATAGATGCTGATCTCTGTGGAACCCTTTCATGTTCAATAGGTCTCTCCAGGCACATTTTCATTATGAACACAGATCTCATGTCCAAACTAAGCAGAGAAGCTAGAGAGTGTGATTGTCCATAAGGCCAACAGGCAATGTTGACGTGAAGGCCAATAGCACAATGTGGGCATTCATCAGGAAGACAGAATCCTGTGTGAGAGTGTGTGAGAGCTTGAGGAATGTGTCATGCTCTTCACTGTGAGCGAGAAACAAGTCTGTGAAGAAAGCACTTTGCAACTCAAACAATGTAGAGCAACTGACTATCCACAAACATGCTCTGGCCAGAAGACAGTAATGGAGTCAAAAGTGTGTACGATCAATGGGGAAAATGGAGATACTCTCCCATAGGAACCTGAAGCCTTTGCAGAAAGGTAAGTTCTAGGAACCCCTGGTTTCAGGAAGAGGGTCAGCAATATGCCAGGAATGTAACTCAAAGAAACAAGGTAGGAGAGAAACGGCTTTTCTGCATAGACCATCTCTCTGGAAGGGAGAAGCCTCTTCGAGCTTTGGTGTGAAGGGACACAAAGAGGGCCATGTACTAAGCTGGGAGATAGAAGTGTGTGCTGCATGTGTCTTTCCTCTAAAACCTTCCATCATGAAGACAGAAGGGATTTGATATGTACTTGAGGAAGCCAAAGTAAAGAGGCCCACCTCTTAACCCTAAGAGGCTTTAGAATCAGGAAGGCAGTTTCAAATATATGATTCATGAAGGTGGAAGCACTTTGCAATGTCTGACTGACATCATCAGTAAAGATCCCTGTGCGTCCCTTTGAGAAGGAATCCTGTGAAGAACCATCTTTCCAATACCATCTCATTGGCAGTCTCAAGTGTTAGCCAAATTGTGCGGTGCAATACAAGGTAAGTAATATATACTGCACTCAGTGGAACCAGTTCGTGTATAAGGGATCCCTCCGTGCATGTCTTTTGTCATCAGCACAGACTTCATTTCATAATGAAGCATGCCAGCTAGAAAGTGTACCTTGTATTTAAAGCCAAGAGGCAATGTTGTTGTGATTGCCAGTTCACCCAAAAAGGGCATTCATTCCAAAGACAGATTCATGTCCAACACAGTGTGTGAGAGCTTGAGGAATGTGACCTGCTACACAGTGTAAGTGAGAAACAAATCTGTAGAGAAAGAATCTTGCAACTCAAACACCACTGCAGAATAATCGTCCATCCACACACATAGTCAGGCCAGAGGACATAGGTTTCATAGGTGTGTATGAAACACATGGAAAACTGAGATATTCTCCCCTAGGAAGCCAAAGTGTGCTTAGAAGGTTAAGTACAACAAATCTGTGCTTTCAGGAATAGGGTCAGTCAATTGCCAGCAATGGAACTCTAGGAAACAACCCAGGAGAGAAACAGCCTTTCAGTAAACACCATCTCTCTGGAAGGTTGAAGCACCAACAACCACAGCTGACTCTTTCTCTCTTCGTGACAGAGCCCTGCTTGCAAAAGGCCGTTCAGCTTCAGACTTGTTTCTTGCAGGTACGTCTATGTTTCTCTGTTGAGTTTTCCAGGCTAAGGTTTTTGAAGGCAGCCTTCCCTGTGGAGCGACATGGGCTTGAATGGTGTTGGGATTCCACCCTGACTTCTTCCTCACAGGGAGGCAGAGTGACATGACCTCAACATTCACTGAGTCTGTGTCCCTGTGTCCCTGTGTTCCCTTTTGGAACAGAGGTGCTGGCGACACCCACATGTCGCTGGGGTGAAGGCCAAAGTGTTCAGGGTGTGTGTCACCTCCAAGTGTCTGAGAAAGACTTTTGTCTTTTGGGGACAGGGAAACTGACTGGGCCTCGTCCATTAGGTTTGTTCATGGAGCTGAGGGGTTTGCAGTCTGCTCTGTGCTATAGGTGCCCGACTGCTTCTCTCTTCACAGACTGAATGTGTTGTGCAGGTCAAATGTTTGGTACTGAAGTAAACACGTTGCATATGCTTTGTGCACATGCTTTGTCACGCACAGGTCCCTGGAGTAAAGGCCAAAGCATTCAGGGTGTGTATCGCCTCCAATCGTCTGAGAGAAGACTTTCATCTTTCGGAGACAGGGGAATGGACTGGGCCTCGTCTATTAGGCTCATTCATTGAGCTGAGGGCTTCATGCCCTGCTCTGTGCTATAGGTGCCCGACTGCTTCTCTTTCACAGACTGAGTGTGTCGTGCCTATAAATGCGTGGTACTGAAGTAATGCCATTTCACTTCCTTTGTGCTTCTGCCACCAGTTTCGGGCAGGCCTTCCTACTCAGGGCGTCTCCAAAGATGTTTGCCTGAAAGAGGGCTTTACCATCCTGTGCTTCCCAGAAGACGGGTATGGAGCACGGTGCCTTTGTAAGGCTTGTTCCAGTGGGCTGACTAACAGTGTCAGGGTGAGGAATTGGGGCTGCTTTTAGAACGTCGTTCTCGCACTCAGAACTGAAGTGTGTGTTCTGCTGTGGGTCCCACGGTCTCAGTTGCAGCAGGAGCCAGGTTCAATGCCCTCGAGCGGGGCTTGAAAGAAGCCAAGTGAAAGGGCGCCTTCTCGGATGTCCTCGACCCTGAGCCGCTATCCTTCCTTAGGCTTCCACACCAACAAACAGGAATGACACTTTCTCTCTATGCAAAAGAACCTTGCTGGCAAAAGGCCGTTCAGCTACTGGCTTCTTTCTTGCAGGAAGTCTTTGGTTCTCTCTTGAGTTTTCCAGGCTAAGGTTTGAGAAGGCAGCGTTCCCTGTGGAGTGACATGGGCTGGGATGGTGTTGCCTGGCATTCCACCCTGACTTCTTCACAGGGAGGCAGAGTGACATGACCTCAGCATTCACACACTCTCTTGAGTTAGGAAATTGCTTCCACGTGTAACAGGCCAGGCGCTACCTGGCTTAGGACTGCCGCTAGCCAGGGCGCTACTGCTCTGTAAGCCAGCTCCTTCCTCTCACTTCCTTGCTTCTCTCCAGGAAGACTTTATTTGGAAGAGGACGTTTCCCCCCGAATGGTGTTTCTTGGAATTCAGGGCACGCCAGCTCATTCAGCTTCCAGGCCCGGGTGTGAACCTACTCTGTGTCCCTGTAACATGCGTTTGGAATGGAGGTACTGGTGGCAACCACAGGTCTATGGGTGAAGGCAAAAGTGTTCAGGGTATGTGTCACCTCCAAGCATTTGAGAGAAGACTTTTGTCTTTTGGGGACAGGGGAATGGACTAGGCCTTGTCCATTGGGCTCATTCATGGAGCTGAGGCTTTCCTGACCTGCTCTGTGCTGTAGGTGCCTGACTGCTTCTTTCTTCACAGACTGTGTTGTGCCTGTAAATGTGTGGTACTGAAGTAATGCCATTTCACTTCCTTTGTGCTTCTGCCACCAGTTTTGGGCAGGCATTCCTTCTCAGGGCAACTCCAAAGATGTTTGCCTGAAGGAGGGCTTTGCTATCCTGTCCTCCTCTCGAGATGGGTATGCAGGACGGTGCCTTCCTAAGGCTTGCTCCAGTGGGCCGACCAACAGTGAGAGTCAGGCTGAGGAATCGGGGCTGCTGTTGGAATGACTCTCTCACACTCAGTATTGGAGTGTGTGTTCTGCTTTGGGCCGTGTGTCCCCGGTGGCTACAGGAGCCGGGTTCGACACCCTCGAGCCGGCCTTGAAAGAAGCCGAGTGAAAGGGCACCTTCTCAGATGTCCTCGCCCCCAAGCCAGTATTCTTCTTTAGGCTTCCTCACCAACAAGCGAGGCCCACACTATTTCCCTTCGCAAAAGTGCCCTGATCGCGAATGGCCATTCGGCTTCAGGATTATTTCTTGCACATAAGTGTGTGGTTCTCTGTCAAGTTTTCCAGGCTAAGCTTTGGGAAGGCAGCGTTCCCCATGGAGCGATGTAAGCGGAGGTGTTGGAATTTCACCCTGACTTCCTTCTCACAGGGAGGCTGAGGGACATTTTTGGCATTCCCACACACTTTTGAGTTAGCAAACTGCTTCCCCATGTACCACGCCAGGCGCTACCCAGCAGAGGCCTGTACCTAACCTGGGCGCTACTGCTCCATGCGGACTTTGTTCAGAAGAGGACATTTCTCCCTGAGATCGGTGTTTCTTGGAATTCAGGGCACCCCAGTTCGTTCAGCTTCCAGGCCCGAGTGTGAACCGACCCTGTGTCCCTGTAACATGCTGTCCGAACAGAGGTGCTGACAGTACCCACATGTCCCGGGGTCAATGCCAAAATTTTAAGGGTGTTTGTACACTCCACAGCATCTGAGCGAAGGCTTTTGGCTTTTGGGGAAACGGGAACTGACTGGGCCTCATCTGTTAGGCTCGTTCATGGATATGAGGGGTTCGCACTAGGCTCTGTGCTATAGGTGTCTGAACTGCTTCTATCTTCACAGACTGAGTGTGTCATGGCTTTAAATGCATGGTACTGAAGTAATGCCATTGCACTTCCTTTGTGGGTCTGCCACCAGTTCTGGGCAGGCCTTCCTGCTCAGGGCGCCTCCAAAGATGTTTGCCTGAAGGAGGGATTTGCTATCCTGTCCTGCCCTCAAGACGGGTATGGAGCACGGTGCCTACCTAAGGCTTGCTCTGGTGGGCAGACTAACAGTGAGAGTCAGGCTGAGGAATTGGGGCTGATTTCAGAATGTCTCGCTCGCACTCAGAACTGGAGTGAGTGTTCTGCTGTGGGTCGTGCGACCTCGGTGGCAGCAAGAGCCAGGTTCGATGCCCTCGAGTGGGGCTTGAGAGAAGCCGCGTGAAAGGGTGCCTTCTTGGATGTCCTCGACCCTGAGCCATTATCCTTCTTTAGGCTTCCGCACAAACAAACAGAAATGACACTTTCTCTCTACGTGAAAGAGCCTTGCTGGTGAAAGGCCGTTCGGCTACTGGCTTCTTTCTTGCAAGTAAATCTTCGGTTCTCTCTTGAGTTTTCCAGGCTAAGGTTTGAGAAGGCAGCCTTCCCCGTGGAGCGACATGGGCCAGGACGGTATTGGCATTCCACCCTGACTTCTTCCTCACAGGGAGGCAGAGTGACATGATCTCAGCATTCACACACACTCTTGAGTTAGCAAACCACTTCCACGTGTACCATGCCAGGCACTACCCAGCTTAGAACTTCCGCTAGCCTGGGCGCTACTGCTCAGGAAGTTAGCTGCTTCCTCTCCCTTCCTCACTTCTCTCCAAGCAGACTTTGTTTGGAAGAGGACGTTTCCCCTAGAATGGTGTTTCTTGGAATTCAGGGCACGCCACCTCGTTTGGCTTCCTGGCCCGGGTGTGAAGTTACTCTGTGTCCCTGTAACACACTTGCAGAACAGAGGTGATGGCAACACCCAGAGATCCCTGGGGTGAAGGCCAAAACATTCAGGTTGTGTGTCACCTCCAAGCATCTGAGAGAAAACTTTTGTCTTTCGGGGACAGGGGAATGGACTGGGCCTCGTCCATTTGGCTCGTTTATTGAGCTGAGGGTTTCATGTCCTACTCTGTGCTATAGGTGCCCGACTGCTTCTCTCTTCACAGACTGAGTGTGTCATGCCTGTAAATGCATTGTACTAAGTAATGCCATTGCACTTCCTTTGTGCTTCTGCCACCAGTTTCAGGCAGGCCTTCCTGCTAAGGGTGCCTCCAAAGATGTTTGCCTGAAGGAGGGCTTTGCTATCCTGTCCTCCCCTCAAGATGGGTATGCAGTACATTGCCATCCTAAGGCTTGCTCCAGTGGGTCGACCAACAGTGAGAGTCAGGCTGAGGAATCAGGGCTGCTCTCAGAACGACTCTCGCACTCATTACTGGAGTGTGTGTTCTGCTGTGGGTCGCATGGCCTAGGTGGCAGAAGGAGCTGGGTTCGACGCCCTGGAGCGGGCCTTGAAAGAACCTGAATGAAAGTGTGCCTTCTCAGATGTCCTCGCCCTCAGGCCGGTATTCTTCTTTAGGCTTCCCCACCAACAAGCGGGGCCCACACTATCTCCCTTCCCGAAAGTGCCCTGATCGCGAACGGCCATTCAACTTCAGAATTCTCTCTTGCACGTAAGTGTATGGTCTCTGTCAAGTTTTCCAGGCTAAGGTTTAGGAAGGCAGCATTCCCCATGGAGTGACGTAGATGGAAAAGGTGTTGGAATTTCACCCTGATTTCTTTCTCACAGGGAGGTAGAGGGACATTTCCTCGGCATTCCCACACACTTTTAAGTTAGCAAACCACTTCCACGTGTACCAGGCCAGGCGCTACCCAGCTTAGGACTGCCACTAGCGTGGGCGCTACTGCTCTGGAAGCCGGCTCCTTCCTCTCACTTCCTCGCTTCTCTTCAAGCGGACTTTAGTTGGAAGAGGACGTTTCCCCCAGAATGGTATTTCTTGGAATTCAGGGCACGCTGGCTCCTTCGGCTTCCTGGGCCAGGTGTGAACCTACTGTGTCCCTGTAACACGTGTTTGGAACAGAGGTGCTGGCGGCACCCACAGGTCCCTGGGTGAAGGCAAAAGCATTCAGGGTGTGTGTCGCCTCCAAGCATTTGAGAGAAGAATTTTGTTTTTCAGGGACAGGGGAACGGACTGGGCCTCATCCGTTAGGCTCATTCATGGAGCTGAGGTTTCCCTGACCTGCTCTGTGCTATAGGTGTCTGAACTGCTTCTCTCTTCCCAGACTTAATGTGGCATGCAGATCAAATGTGTGGTACTGAGGTAAACCCGTTGCACATGCTTTGTGCTTTCACCACCAGTATCGGGCAGGGCTTCCTGCTCAGGGCACCTCCAAAGATGTTTGACTGAAGGGGGCTTTGCCATTATGTCTTCCCCCTGGATAGGTATGCAGCACAGTGCCTTCCTAAGGCTTGCTCCAATGGGGCTGACCAACCGTGAGAGTCAGGCTGAAGGATTGGGGCTGCTGTTAGAACGACTCTCTTGCACTCAGAACAGGAGTGTGTGTTCTGCTTTGGTTCCCACTCTGTGTTTGCAGTAGGAGACGGGTTCCACACACTCGTGGGGGGCTTGAGTGAAGCCGTGTGAAAGGGCGCCTCCTCAGATGTCCTCAATCCCATGCCGCTATCCTTCTTTAGGCTTCCGCAGCAACAACCGGGGCCATCAATATGTCCCTTCGCGACAGAGCCCTACTCGGGAAAGGCTGTTCGGTTCAGGCTTACAGGTAAGTGTATGGTTTTCTGTCAAGTTTTCCAGGTTAAGGTTTGAAAAGGCAGCCTCCCCCGTGGAGCGACGTGAGCGGAGAAGGTGCTGGAATTTCACCCTGACTTCTTTCTCACAGGGAGGCAGAGGGACATTTCCTCAGCATTTACACACACTCTTGAGTTAACAAACCGCTTCCCCGTGTACCTCGCCAGGTTCTGACCCAGCAGAGGCCTGCGGCTAGCATGGGCGCTACTGCTTTTGAACACGGCTGCTTCCTCTCCCTTCCTCAGTTCTCTCCAAGTAGACTTTGTTTGTAAAAGGACTTCCCCCAGCATGGTGTTTCTTGGAATTCAGGGCACCCCGGCTCGTTCAGGTTTCAGGCTGGATGTGAATCGAGTCTGTGTCCCTGTAACACACTTTCATAACAGTGGTGCTGGCAGAACCCACAGGTCCCTGAGGTGAAGGCCAAAGCATTCAGGGTGTGTGTTACCTCCAAGCCTCTGAGAGAAGACTTTTGTCTTTCGGCGACAGGGGAACCAACTGGGCCTCGTCCGTTAGGCTCCTTCATGGAGCTGAGGGGTTCGCTCACTGCTCTGTGCTATAGCTGTCCGAAATGCTTCTCCCTTCACAGACTGATTTTGTCGTGCAGGTCAAATATTTGGTACTGAAGTATACCCATTGCACAGGCTTTGTGCACATGCTTTGGCACACACATGTCCTGGGGTGAAGGCCAAAGCTTTCAGGGTGTGTGTCGCCTCCAAGCATTTGAGAGAAGACTTCTGTCTTTCAGGGACAGGGGAATGGACTGGGCCTCATCCATTAGGCTCATTCATGGAGCTGAGGTTTTCCTGACCTGCTCTGTGCTGTAGGCGCCCAACTGCCTCTTTCTTCACAGACTCTGTCATGCCTGTAAATGGGTGGTACTGAAGTAATGCCGTTTCACTTCCTTTGTGCTTCTGCCACCAGTTTCGGGCAGGCCTTCCTTCTCAGGGCGCCTCCAAAGATGTTTGCCTGAAGGAGGGCTTTGCTATTCTGTCCTCCCCTCGAGACGGGTATGAAAGGATGGTGCTTTCCTAAGGCTTGCTCCAGTAGGCCAACCAACAGTGAAAGTAAGACTGAGGAACTGGGGCTGCTGTCAGAATGACTCTCTCGCACTCAGTATTGGAGTGTGTGTTCTGCTTTGGGCCACCTGGCCCCAGTGGCTACAGGAGCCGGGTTCAACGTTCTCAAGTGGGCCTTGAAAGAAGCCGAGTGAGAGGGTGCCTTCTCCAATGTCCTTGCCCCTGGGCTGGTAATCTTCTTTAGGCTTCCGCACCAACAAGCGGGGCCCACACTATCTCCCTTCCCGCAAGTGCCGAGATCCTGAACGGCCATTCAGCTTCACGATTCTTTCTTGCACGTAAGTGTATGGTTCTCTGTCAAGTTTTCCAGGTTAAGGTTTGGGAAGGCAGTGTTCCCCATGGAGAGACATGAGTGGAGAAGGTGTTGGAATTTCACCCTGACTTCTTTCTCACAGGGAGGCTGAGGGACATTTCCTCGGCATTCCCACACACTTTTAAGTTAGCAAACTGCTTCCCCGTGTACCACGCCAGGCGCTGACCCGGCAGACATCTGCCCTTAGCCGGGGTGCTACTGCACTGGAAGCCCACTGCTTTTCAACCTTCCATGCTTCTCTCCAAGCGGACTTTGTTCGAAAGAGGATGTTTCTCCCTGAGAGAGGTGTTTCTTGGAATTCGGGGCGCGCCGGCTCATTCGACTTCCAGGCCCGAGTGTGAACCGACCCTGTGTCTCTGTAACAGGCTGTCAGAACAGAGGTGCTGGCAACACCCACAGGTCCCGGGGTCAAGACCAAAACTTTAAGGGTGTGTGTACGCTTCACAGCATCTGAGCGAAGGCTTTTGGCTTTTGGGGAAACAGGAACTGACTGTGCTTCATCTGCTAGGCTCGTTAATGGAGATGAAGGGTTCGATCCAGGCTCTGTGCTATAGGTGTCCGAACTGCTTCTATCTTCACAGACTGAGTGTGTTGTGCCTGTAAATGCGTGGTACTGAAGTAATGCCATTGCACTTATTTTGTGGGTCTGCCACCACTTACCCAGAGTCCTTCCTGCTTAGGGCGCCTCCAAATATGTTTGACTGAAGGATGGCTTTGCTATCCTGTCCTCGCCTCAATATGGGTATGCAGAATGGTGCCTTCCTAAGGCGTGTTCCAGTGAGCTGACAAACAGTGAGAGTCAGGCTGAGGAATCAGGGCTGCTCTCAGAACGACTCTCCCACTCAGTACTGGAGGGTGTGTTCTGTGGTGGGTCCTGTGGTCTCAGTGGCAGCAGGAGCCAGGTTTGACACCCTCGAGTGGGCCTTGAAAGAAGCAGAATGAAAGGGCGCCTTCTTGGATGTCCTCGCTCCTGGTCTGGTATTTTTCTTTAGGCTTCTGCACCAACAAGAGGACCCCACAGTATCTCCCCTTGAGCAAATGCCCTGATCGGGAACAGCCATTCAACTTCAGAATTCTTTCTTGCAGGTAAGTGTATGGTTCTCAGTCAAGTTTTCCACGCTAAGGTTTGGGAATGCAGCGTTCCCCATGGAGCGATGAGGGTGGAGAAGGTGTTGGAATTTCACCCTGACTTCTTTCTCACAGGGAGGCAGAGGGACATTTCCTCGGCATTCCCACACACTTTTACGTTAGCAAACCGCTTCCACGTGTACCAGGCCAGGCGCTAGCCAGCTTAGGACTGCCGCTAGGCCGGGCACTACTGCTCTGGGAGCCGGCTCCTTCCTGTCACTTCCTCACTTCTCTCCAAGCAGACTTTAATTGGAAGAGGACGTTTCCCCCAGAATGTTGTTTCTTGGAATTCAGGGCACTGCGGCTCGTTTGGCTTCCAGGCCCGGGTGTGAACCTACTCTGTGTCCCTGTAACACACATTTGGAACAGAGGTGATGGCAGCACCCACAGGTCTCTGGGTGAAGGCAAAAGCGTTCAGGGTGTGTGTCGCCTCCAAGCATTTGAGAGAAGACTTTTGTCTTTGGGGGCCAGGGGAACGGACTGGGCCTCGTCCATTAGGCTCATTCATGGAGCTAAGGTTTTCCTGACCTGCTCTGTGCTATAGGTGCCCAACTGCTTCTTTCTTCACAGACTGTGTCATGCCTATAAATGCGTGGTACTGAAGTAATGTCATTTCACTTCCTTCGTGCTTCTGCCACCAGTTTCGGGCAGGCCTTCCTGCTCAGGGCGCCTCCAAAGATGTTTGCCTGAAAGACGGCTTTGCTATCCTGTCCTCCCCTCAATACAGTATGCAGGACGGTATGTTCCTAAGGCTTGCTCCAGTGGGCCGACCAACAGTGAGAGTCAGGCTGAGGAACCGGGGCTGCTGTCAGAACGACTCTCTCGCACTAAGTACTAGAGTGTGTGTTCTGCTTTGGGCCACGCGGCCCCGGTGGCTACAGGAGCCGGTTTGACGTCCTCAAGCGGGCCTTGAAAGAAGCCAAGTGAAAGGGCGCCTTCTGGGATGTCCTCCCCCCGGGCCAGTATTCTTTTTTAGGCTTCCGCATCAATAAGCGGGGCCCACACTATCTCCTTTCGCGCAACTGCCCTGATCACAAAAGACCATTTGGCTTCAGGATTCTTTCTTGCACATAAGTGTATGGTTCTCTGTCAAGTTTTCCAGGCTAAGGTTTGGGAAGGCAGCGTTCCTCGTGGAGCAACGTGAGCGGATAAGGTGTTGGAATTTCACCCTGACTTCTTTCTCACAGGGAAATTCATCTATTAAAGGACATCTTGGTTCTTTCCACAATTTGGTGACCCTGTCCATTGCTGCTATGATCATTGGGAAACAGATGACTCTTTATTTCACTACATCTGTATCTCCGGGGTAAATACCAAGTAGTACAATTGCAGGGCCATATGGAAGCTCTATTTTTCATTTGTTAATGAATCTCCACACAGTTTTTCCAAAGTGTTTCCACCAATTTGCTTTTCCACCAAATCTGTAAGAGGATTCCCCTTTCTCCACATCTTTTCCAACACATGTTGTTTACTGTCTTGTTAATTTTGGCCATTCTAACTGGTGTAAGGTAACATCTCAGTGTGGTTTTATTTGAATGTTCCTGATGGATAATGATGATGACCGTTTGTTTAAGTGTCTGTTAGCCATTTGTATGTCTTCTTTGAAAAAGTGTCCGTTCATGTCTTCTACCCATTTTTTGACATGATTATCTGTTTTTTGAGTGTTAAGTTTGAAACCTTCTTTACAGATCTTGGCTATCAGCCTTTTGTCTGTAGTATCATTTGTTAATATTTTCTCAAATTCTATGGGTTGCCTCTTTGTTTTAATCTTTATGAAGTCCCAAAAGTTCATTTTCATTATGGCTTTGGAGACATGTCTTGAGAGAAGTTGCTGTGGCCAATGTCAAAGATGTTACTACATATATTATCCATTGACATTGAGAGGGATTATTGAGAGACATTTTTATTGACATCATGTTGCCTGTGAAGTTCTTGTTTCTATAGATTCTCTCCATAAATTTCTGTTCTTTGACAGTCCTGGGTTCTTTCTTCTATTGTAGGAACCCTCCCCCCCTTATATTTCTTGTTAGTGTTGGCTTGCTGGTCACATACTCTGGTAAACCTTGCCAGGTTGAACACTCTTTACCTCTACATTCATTTTGAATGTAAGCCTTCCTGGATAAATTTTATGGATGCATGTTCTTCTCTTTTATTGTCCTGGATAGGTCTTACCAGCCCTTTCTAGTTTTCCAGGTTTCTCTAGACAGGTCTGAAGTTATTCTGATGAGCCTTCCTCTGTATGTAAGAAATGTCATACCCCGGCTCCTCTCTAGATCTCCTGTCTAAAATTATGATTCATCAGCTTCACAAGCAAGTGTCTCAAAGTCTTTCTAGATTCTATGACCTTGGGGAAAATCCTTTCTTCCTCTAGGACACGAAATCTGGTTCCATTTGCCAGCTTGGGGAAATTTTCATGGAGTATTTGTTCAGCTATATCTTCTATTTTCTTTCTTTCTCCTCCCCTCAGGGATTCCAATAATTCTGACATTGGAACATTTCATGGTGTCATTTATTTCCCTAATTCTGCTTTCATGGCTTCTAAGCTGTTTGTTACAGGACTCCTCGTGATTGTTTTCTCTATCAATTTGACTTTTAGATCACTCATTCTAGCTTCTGCCTCAGGTACCCTAGCGGTTAGAGAATTTAGATTAGATTAGATTGATAGCGTGTTTGACATCTTCCCTGGTAGCTTTCACTTCTGCCCTAATCTATTCCAGGTTGCCATTAATGGTTTTATCCAACCTAGCCACTGCCTGGATGACTGTTAGCCTGAATGCCCTTTCCAACATACTGTTTATGTCCATATCCAATAGCTCTGATGGCGAGGGCATTCTCTCTGAATTTTTCTTCTGTTGGTCATTTCTCCTCCTACTCATTTTGGTGATTAATGACTGGGGGTATGCATAGCTGAAGGTAGGAACCGTGATCCAGGCAAGGTGCACCCTGGAACGCTTCTGAGCAATCAGGAGTCCCAACGGAAAAGAAAGTAAAAAGAATAAAGGAGAGAGAACAATAGAGACAGAAAAAAAATAAGAAGAAAACCCAGCCAGAATGGGCCCCAAATGTAAGATTTGTAAGGTATACAAACAAAAATGGACAAAGAAAAAGACCGACCAAAGTAAATGACAAGCAAAAAAGAATCCAGCCAAAATGAATTCCAAGTATAAGATTTATATAGTACCAGAAAAAAAAAACACACTGAGGCACTGACAGAAGAAAAACATGGGAGGGTGGTTATAAATCCTCAGTGTGGGTGAGGAAGCTTATTTTGATTCTTCCTAAGTGTATCTTTATAACTATGTTAAAGGACTCAACTTTCCTAAGATAAAATCTCGTCAACCTATAGGGGTAGTATTGATTGGGGAAAGAGGATTACCTTGAAGCTTATTTCTATATGAATATTAAAAAAAATAAAAACACAGGTATATGAATCAAAAGTTCAAGTTTAAAGGTTAGTATGGAATTTGTTGTATTGAGCCTCTTGTTGTGATGGTAAATAGGTAGAAAATTTTCTTAAAAATTAAAAAGAATGAGAATAGTGGAAACAAATTTAAAATAAATGTTGTATCTATGAAATATGCAGTTTTTAAGGAAATGAAAGGAGTTTAATTTCTTCCTTTCACATTATATTGGAGTTTTACAGTTTTATGGGGACCCTGTGGTGGTTGACATCTTTTGTCAGAGGAGTGCCTAGCTTTCTGGGGAAGGGCCTGCCATGCTGTTTTTCAGGCAGTCTTACTTGGGTTCAGTCCTCCTGGCCCCTATCAAGGGCTGGGCTTTTGTTCTCTGGAGGTTTGTTGTTGTTGTTGTTGTTTCCCCTTGGCAGCTTTTGGCTGTTTTTTGGAGGTTTAGAGGATAGCGAACTGCACCGAGAGCTCTGTCTCAGAAAGAAGCCTCAATCTCTTCCCCTATGGGTGGTCCAGAACACACAGACTCTCTCTTTGCCAACTGCCACCAGCAGAGCATGCCCCAGCCACAATCTCAGGAGTGGCAGGAGCTCCTGATAGTCTCTTAAATCCCATATTACAAAAAGCATGAGTGATATTGGTCCAGGGAGACGGCTTCCAGTTGCTGCTTGGGACGGGCTGCTGTTTTGGCATGTCCAGGCTGCCAGAGAGATCCCAACCAGAGACAGCACAGTGAGAATTTTCATGCCCCTTTCCAGGACTGAGAAGTTTCAGACTCTCGGCTAGTCCTAGAGACCACAGGCTAGCGCATGCACAGACCTCTCTCAGTGTGAAGAGCAACCCTGGCCCTGGTCACACATTGCACGTGCAGAGAGCAAAAGGCTGTGGTTCTAGAGAGCACAGACTGCAGTCTATCCATATTCTCTCATGCATACTCTGTGCCTCAGAACCATGTCCTGGAGAGTCTGCTGAACTCTCTCTGGCATGGCTGGTCACCAGAGGTAGCCTCTCTGGGTCCCTGGGCTTAAGCCCGTGCCCATGACTGGCTAATTCCAGCAGTTGCCCCTTAAGATCTTTTGCTTTTGTTGAGTGCTTTTAAGCAGACTCCAAGTAATGTTGATCTCCAATCACAAAGGACTCTCGTTGGGGTACTACTTCGCAATGGGTCACTTCTGGTGGCTCCCTCCCACTTCTGTTTATCCTCCAGTATCAGTCTGATCCTTCAAAACTCCACTTTACCTCACCACTGGCGTCTTCTGCCCCCATAGAGATCCAGAAATGTATAATCCTACATCTCAGGCTGATTTCATGGATATCCAGGGTGTTCTGGTGGATAATCAGCTTCCATTAGGGGACCAGTTGAAACACCATCTCCTAATTGTCTGCCATCTTGCCCCATTCCTTCCTTATTGATTCTTTCAAAGAAACAGTTTCTAGTTTTGTTGATGTGTTCTATTGGGTGTCTAGTTGCTAAGTCATTCATCTTTGCTCTAATCTCAATTATTTCCCTTCTTGTGCATTGGGTTGGCCTAATTTGTTGTTGACTTTCCAGTTTTTTTTAAGCTGCTGTTTTCCAGATTTTTCTATTTTTTGATTGAGGCTTGGATCGCCATGTATTCTCCCCTAAGGACCGCTTGTGTCGTATCCCATAAGTTTTGGACTAATATGTTTTCATTCTCACTAGTTTCCTTGAATTGTTTAAGTTCTTCTTTGGTTTCCTGGTTGATCCAAACATTCTTGAGAAGGATGGTCTTCAGCTTCCAAGTGTTTGAATTCCTTCCAAACATGTTCTTGTGGTTGAGTACCAGTTTCAAAGCCCTGTGGTCTGAGAATATGCAGGTAATAGTCTCAAACTATTGGTATCAGTTGAGACCTGATTTTTGACCCAATATGTGGTCCATTCTGGAAAAATGTGCCCTCAAGAAGAATGCATTCTCCTGGAGATGTGTGGTCCATCTTGTCCCATGTGTCATTGAAAGCTCTTGTTTCATCCTTGAGTTTCAGTTGGATGATCTCTCTGGCATGTTAAGATCTGCTACAATTAATGTATTCATATCAATACGACTCTTTATATTGATTAGCAGTTGTGATTACGTCTTCTCCCATATTAGGTGCTTAAATATTTACAACTGTTAGAAATTCTTGGTACATGGACCATATAACAATGATTTAGTGTCCTTCTGTTTTCATGACTACAGTCTTTAGCTTATAATCTAATTCATCTGATATGAGAAACGCTACCTCCGCTGTCATGTGAGGAATGGTGGCATGAAAGATGCTTCTCCTTCCCTTCTCTTTCAGTGTGCATATATCTTTTAGTTCCAAAAGTGTCTCTTGTAGACAATGTATGGACAGATCCTGTTCAATCCAATCTGCAAGCCGATGCCATTTTAGGGGAACATTTGGAGTGTTTCCGTCTAAATGCGATTATTGAAAGATAAGTTTTTACTGACATCACATTTCCTGTGAAGATCTTGTTTCTATAGATTGTCACTCTAACATTCTGTTATACATCATTTTTGGGTTCTTTCTCCTTTGATAGTAACCCCTTTAATATTTCTCGTAGTGGTAGTGTGGTGGTAACATGCTCTTATAAACATGGCTGATCGTGGAAACTCTATCTCCTTCAGTTTTCAACATCAATCTTGGAGAAGGAAATTGTCAACAAATGTGTTATTCCAATCCTAATTTCCAAATGTGTTTTGCTATATCGATGGGAATAGTAATCCATAGAAATCTGAGAGCCAGCTGTCGGCAGCAGAAAGCACTCACCTAATATTTCCTTTTAGGAACAAAGATGGACTTGCAAACCTATTTGTATGAAGGCCTGAGGAATTTGAACTCGATTTACAAGGAGGATAAAAATCCAGCATATTTTGGCATGAGGCCATGCACTTGTAATGGCTGGGGCTCCACAACTGCCCCCAACCCTAGGGCAGAATGCACAAATTGTCCTGGACCTCTGACAAGTGCCAAAACAATCAGGTATCCACCAAGAGGGCACACAAGCCATGTGAACCACTTGAATGGTCACGTGGGAGCTGGGTATTACTAAAAAACCTTAAACTCAAGAGCACTCTTACCATGCCCCCGAGCCCAACACTTCTAGAAGGCAGCCTCAGCCCAACTTGGAAACTCAGCTCAAGTCTTCACATAGGACTCCAAATGGCCATGAATTTGAATGCTGCTCTTTGAAACAGAAACACTGACGCTGGCTGGAGAGATCCTTGACATCGTGAAAGGCACAATGATTCAAGACTTGGTCAATGTCAGGGTGATCAGCTAAGAACCACGAGAGAGAACATTTCAACTGAATCCCTGTGTTTCCTCAAGAATGTGACAGCATTTTGGTGAGTCAACTAGCGAACAAGCCCAAAATGGTATGATCACCCTGATTGTTGAAAGCAGAAGCCAGAGCCTCACTCTGATGCTGGCATTCTGCTCAGCTCTTAGGGCATGTCTCCATAAAACCTTACAGTGGACTCCCATGGATAACTGCATAGAAGTTGGAACCCTAGAAACAAGGTGGTGGAGAAGTAGGAGGTGCTGTTTCAACCAGTCTCCTAAAGTGAGATCATTATCTACCAAAGAACTCAGATCACCCATGAAATAAGGCTGTATTTAGAATTATATACTTCTGGATCTCTATGGGGGCAGAAAATGCCAGTGGACAGGTAAAGCATAGTGGGAACATCAGAATGATATTGGAAGATAATCAAAAGGGATGAGAGCCACCAGAAGTGACACATTGGAAAGGAATATCCCAATACAAGTGTGCCCTGTGATTGGGGACCAGCATTAACTTGGAGTCTGGTTAAAAGCATTCAAAAAAGGCAGAAAGTCTTAAGGGGAAATGGCAGAATCAGGCGGTTAGGGACAGGGGCTTAAGTTCACGGACCCAGGGTGGCCAATGTTTCCACTGAGCCAGAGAGAGTGGGGTGAAGAAGTCAGCCATTGGTTTATTGGTGCCTGAGCTACTGGTGCACGTGAGAGCGTCTGGGTGTTGGTGCACACTATGAAACTGGGATCTGAGTCATGCTCCACACTCTACCTTGAGAGAGTTCCGTGAAAGCACTAGGCAGTGCTCTTTAGGACGTGAAGAGTTTCTGAACACTCCCAGGCAGGGCCAGTGGGAAAATCTCAGTGTGCTCTCTCTGGATGGATCCTCTCTGGTGGTCTAAACGTGCCAAAGCAGCTGCAGCAGAGGCAGTCACTGGAAACCAGCTCGGGTACAACCAGGAGCTCCTCTGCCCCCTGAGACTGTGACTGGCAACGTGCTCTGCCATCAGCAGAAGGGGAGTTTATGTTCTCTAGAGCATCCAGAGGGGAATAGAAGGAGGCTTCTCTCTGAGACAGAGGTCTGAGTGAAGTTTGCATTCCTCTAAACTTCCAAAGAACTGCCAAGAGCCACCAAGGAGAGGAAAACGAAATGAAACAAAACAAAACCCTAGAGAACAAAACCCTGAAAAAACTGAGTCCTCACATCCCAGCCCTTTGATAGCAGGCCTAAGGACTCCGCTTTAGCAAGACTGCCTGAAAAACCAAGCAGCATGCCCCTCTCCCAGAAAGGCAGCCAAAAAAACAGAAACAAAAAAACAAAAACAAGAGGACAACCACCACTACATCATAGACACAACTTTTATTTTTAATTCATTCCCACTAATCTCGTTTCTCCCAATTAAAAAAAAAATTAACCTATATACGATCACAGTGAGAGGTTCAGAACAACAAATTCCATGATAATCTTTTTCCTTGAACTTTTATATACATATACCTGTGTTTTACTTTTGCTTTTCTGATTTTTTTAATATTCATATGGAGATAAGCTTCAAGATAAACCCCTTTCAACAATCAATCCTACCCATATATATAAATGAGTCTTAATCCCCCTTTATCTTAGGAAAGTTGAGTCCATTAACAAAGATATCAAGATACACCCAGGAAGAATGAAAATAACCTTCATTGCCCACACTGAGAATTTTTCTTCTGTCGTTGTTTCTTTGTTTTTGTTTTTGTCTAGTAGAATATAAACTTATACCTGGGGTTCATTTTGGATGGGTCCTTTTTTTTTTTCTCTTCTCATTTGCTTTTGTTGGTCTTTTTGCTTATCTTTTTTTTTTTGTATAATTTATCAATCTTATATTTGAGTCCATTCAGAATGGGCCTTCTTTTTTATTTTTTCTTATTTTTTCCTGTCTCTCACTCTCTTTTCTTTCTTTTGGTGGGGACTCCCAATTGCTCTGAAGCATTCAAGAGGACCTACACCACAGATGATACATACATTCAGCTAAATATCCCTTCAGCCATCTCTCAATAAAATGACTAGGAGCAGGAACACCCACCAGAGAAAAAATTCAGAGAATGTGCCCTCTCCATCAGAGCATAGAAGCGTTTTCAAATATATGCGTGGATGCCAAAGGACTGTGCTGTGGGCCCATAGTTCCACCTCTTCTTCCTTGAAGCTAGAAGCCTTTCCAAAAGTGTCTGTAAATGCTGAAGGAGAGCTTCATATTGCTTGCACAGAGAAACAAGAAGGTGTTTAGAATGCTACCTTCAACAAACCACTTGTGTCCTAAATGTTCTGCCTGCAGGACACAAGATATTAGTGGAGAGTGGTGTAGAAAGTTTTTAGAAATGTGTGTTTGAGAAGATGAACAGAATGGCCTCATCCTTGAAGTCCTAAAACCATTAGTTCCAAAAATTTCAATGTTTCTGCACTTTCAAAATTGTTGAGAGTTTGTCCTTAGGCAAAATTCCATCCTGACATTTGAAGCATTTTCAACAGATGTGGTCAGTTTGGATGGCCACAGATCATGAACTCACAATGTATGTTTTAGAAACCTCAAAAAAGTGCCGTGCACTTCATTCACAGTATCAAGACCACCCAGATAACGTCTTTGTACTATCTTCTTTCCTGAGGGATAAGCAATTTCAATGTATGTGTGCACACCTGAAGAACATTCACTAAACGAACCCTTTCTATTGTCCCAGCACACTGGGGAGATAGTGTCATGCAATGAACGTCTACTCTCTTGACAACAGGGGCATTTTCCACCATGTGCAAAACATGAGGAAACTGCTATAAAGGAAACCCTGATCAGCCAACTCAGAAGAATGCAACTTTCAATGAGTATGTTGATAAAAGAAAACAGCCTCCTCAAACGTGTGTGTATGGAAGCATTAGGGAACTGCCGTAAGCTTAACTTTGAGAAACAAGATGCTTTCAGCTATGATCTTGGTTCATGAAAGTGGAAGTATTCAAAAAGTTACGTGCTAAATCACATGTCCTGGACGTTTCCGAACATACTTGTTTGGTGTGATAGCTTTGACTCTGAGGAAGATCACTGAGAGAAAAGTGCCATACACATAATCATAATGCTGCCACTCTGAGTAGAATGTATTCTACTGAAATGTGTGATAGCCTTTACTCTGAGACAGAACACAGAACTTGAACCTCCTTCACTGAAAGATGGAAGCCACTCCCAAATGTAGATGCGGACTCAGAAGAAAGTGCCATAAGAAACATGGCTGCAGGGAAACAGAAACGAAAACTAAACTGCCTTTGCAAAGGGGAATGGGAAAGCGTAAGGAAAGTGCTATACACTGAGAGAAACATGTTGGTTCAGAATGTAACTTGCAACCAAGAGCATATGTCATGGTGATGGGGAACGTTTCAGATAAATGTGTGGAAATCATAAAGAAAGCACCCCATACCTAACTCTGAGAAACAAGGGAGAGTACAATGTGTCTTTTGAGTAAGGTCTTGATTTAGGATGAGAGGGATATGTGAAAAGGCAGGTGAGCGAGCCTAACTTAAGACTGGCAAGTTTAGGGGCACCTGGGTGGCTCAGTGGATTAAAGCCTCTGCCTTCAGCTCAGGTCATGATCCCTGGGTCCTGAGATCGAGCCCCACATCGAGCTCTCCACTCAGCAAGGAGTCTGCTTCCCTTCCTCTCTCTCTGCCTGCCTCTCTGCCTACCTGTGATCTCTGTCTGTCAAATAAATATTAAAAAAAAAAAGACTGGCAAGTTTAGATAAAACTCAGAAAGAACACGGCAGAGAACCTGCCTTCAACCAACATCTGGTTTTGGGAAAACAGAAGCGTGTTCAACGTGTTCAAAGCATGTGTCCTCATGCCTGAGGAAGGAGCCATGTATTGATCTTGGAGAGAAAAAGACTGTGCATCAAATGCCACTTTCCACGAATGTTTGGAGAAGATGTCAAGGTTTCCCACTGTAACTCTATGAAGGAAAACAGCTTTTGTGTAATCGTCCTTTAGCTATCCACTTCTCCTTTGAAGAATGAAGCATTTGGGAAATTGTTACTGAAAGTGTCAGAAAGATGACCCTCTATTTGACTCTGAGAAATGAGGGTGCAGTGTCATTACTCTCAATGATCATCTCGTTTTCTGCGCATAGAAGAGTTTTCAAATAGATGCATGGAAGCCAAAGGACTGTACTGTGTGTCCATAGCTCAAAGACACTACACGCCTATGCAACTTACAGCCACCTCTTCTTCCTTGAAGCTGGAAGCATTTTCGAAGGGCCCTGTAAAAGTTGAAAGAGAGCATCATTTTGCTTGTTCGGAGATACAAGGTGTTTAGGCTGCCACTTTCAACAAACTCCCTGTGTTCTAAATTTTCCCGACTGGTGGGGCAGCAGGTGGAGAGCGCCAGGAGCTTGCTGGAGAAAGAAGACACATTGCAGAGATACTGATTTCAACTACCACGGACTCCCCTGATGCTAGAAGCATTTCCTCGAACCTGGAGTGGAAGGGGGTCTAAAGGACTGAGAAGTCAGTATGGATAAAGGCGACTCATGGCCGGCCCCTAGCTTCTGGAATCCAGAACAATATTTGAGCTCTGTGAAGGCAGAAGAGAAACATAAGTAGGAAGAAATGGCATGGGAAAAACAGTGCCCTGCTTTGAAATGTCTTTCCATACGACTGTAGCCCGACCAGTGTTTGTGAAAGCAGTGGTGGGTGGGAGCTGCTTGATGAAGAGAGGACCCCACTAAGCTCTGTGTGTGCATGTGGACATATAGGTCAAGTGGCTATGCTGAAGTCTGAGTGACAGCCCTGTGGAGGAAACATCTCCATCACTCCCAGCAGTCCTACGTGTCGCAGAATGGAGGGGGAAGGCATAAAGAGCAGGCCACAGACTCTCCTCTGTGAAGCAACACTGTTGTAGACCGTGCCTCCCCAGGGATGACTTATCTTTCCTCTGGAGACAAGAGTTTTCCAACGTGAGCTTGATAGCCAAAGGAAGGGGCCACATCCCCAGAACTGAAAGACAGTGGCCATGAGAAGCTGCCATTCCACCAGCCTCTTGCTGCATGAAGACAGAAGCATTTCCCAGCCTGTGTGAGGAAGCATGGGGAAGGGGCCCTGCACTTCCCTGGCAGAAAGGAGCATTTGTGGAGCGCAGCTTTGGCAGAGAGCTTCCTTTGTGAAGAGAGGAACATTTTTGGCAGTTTGTGGGGCAGCCTGAAGGAAGGGCCCACCTGAGGGGCTTCCCCCAGAGAAAGAAGGAGCACTGCCTAGGAACCAGTTTTCATTAACATCTGAAAGCATTCTCAGTTCTGAGGCTGAGCGTGCTATGGTCTCAACTCTGAGAAACATGCCGAGATACTATGCAGTGTAGGGGTGGCAGCTGGCTTTTGGAAGATAGAAGTGTTAGCAGACTTCTGTGTGGACGCTGGAGGGAAGTGGAAATGAAAAGAGGCAGGAAGAAATGGCACTGGACAGAAAATGCTCAGCTTCTAACATTTTCCCAGACCACTGCAGCTGGTTTGGGGGATGGGGAAAGCAAGGGCAAGTTCCGGGTAGTGCAGAGAGTACCCTAGTCATCATGTGCTGGTCGGGGGAGGCCAAGTTTCGTGCTGTATTCCTACCCCCAAGCGACCACACAGTGGAGGAACTGTCCTTCATGCCCATCTGTGCTACATGTTCTTTAGAGGGGCGAGGCATAAGGCGAGTAGCCCAGACTCCACTCTGTGAAGCAACGCTGGGGAGACCATCCCTCCACAGGTGTGACTTGTCGTCCTCTGGACAGAAGTGTTTTCCAGCGTGTGCTTGATAGCCAAAGGAAGGGGCCATGTCTCTGAAACTGAGAAACAGTGGCTGCCAGAAACTGCCCTTCCACCAGCCACTTGGTTTCTGAAGACAGAAGGGTTTCCCAGTTTGTGTGAGGAAACATGGGGAAGGGGCCCTGCACTTACCTCATAGAAATGAGTGTGCATGGAGCGCATTTTTGACAGACAGCTTCCTTCACAAAGAAAGTAATGTATTCCAGTGTATGTGTGGATGCATAAAGGGAAGTGCCATCTCCTGGAATCTAGTGACTACAGGGTCAGTAAGACTGTCTTTTGAATAAGCAATTCTTCCTGAAGACAGAAGACTTTTATAAAAGGCATGTGAGAACATATGGAAAATGACGTTCACTTATCTGAGAAATGCATCTGTGAGGAATGCAACTATCAAGTGATATGGTGTTTCATGAGGAGAGGAGTGATTCCAGGTATATTGGGGGAAATATAGGAGAGTGGAACACAGAAATCTCTGAAAAAGAACCCCGTAGCTGAACCGCCCATTCAACGTATAACTTCACTCCTGAAGAGGGAAGCATTTTCAAAATGCATAGGACAGTATTGGCAATGCTGAGAACCAGCTGCGTGCAGCAGACAACACTCACTTGATTTTGTTGAAGCAACAAGGATGCGCTTGCAAGGCTATGGGTATGAAGGCCTGAGGAATTTGAACTAAGTTGACAGGAAATATAAAAACCCAGCATCTTCTGCCTTGACGTCCTGTGCCTGGAATGGATGGGGCCCTCCACCTGCCCCCAACAGTGGGGTGGAAAGCACAAATGGTCCCGGACACCTGGTCAGTTCCAGAACAATCAAACATCCATCCAGAAGTCACACAAGCCACGTGTGCCCCTTGAGTGGTCCCGTGGGAGCTGAGTGTTACTCAATGACCTGAAACTCAACAGCACTCTTAGCATGCCCTCGTGCCCAGCCCTACTAGTGACAGACTTCAGCCTGAATCAGAAACTCAGCTCAAGGCTTTGCATAGGAGTCCAAAGACCATGAATGTGAACCATGCCCTTTTGGAAACAGAAACACTGATGCTGGCATGGAGACCTCCCTGACATTTGGGAAAGCACTAATGATTCTGGAGACTTGGTCAATCGTGGTGTCATCAGCTATGAATTGCAAGAGATAACTTGTCACCTGGATCCCTGCATTGCCTTGAGAATGTGGAAGGGTTTGGTGACTCAACCAGTGAACAAGGCCACAACTGTATGACCAGCCGCAACACTCGAAAGCAGAAGCTAGAGCCTCACCCTGATGCTGGACCTCTGCTAAGCTCTCAGGGCATATCTTCACACAGCCTTCGAGTGGACTCACATGGAAAGCCATGAATAACTTGGAACCCTAGTCCTTTAAAAGTATGTGTGGATTCATATGCAACATTCCATAGCTTAGTTATGAGGAATACGCCTGTCTAGTATGGAGCTTGCACCAAACATCTTGTTTCTTGGAGATAGAAAGGTTCTGAAGGTACTTTCTATATATAAGAAGTGTGTGTATATCTATTACACTCAAAGAAGAAGCATGGTAAAGGAAGCTTTTGTCAACTGATAGCTTTCCAGTAGCTAGAAGCCTTTTCCATAGTAAATGGGAGAGCATAAGTTAGGTGTCGTCAACATGTCCCTTAGAAAAAGCCCTGTCAAGAATCTGTCATTCTGCTATCATCTTTCCTGAAGCTGGTCCAAACGTATGTGCAGAAGCACAAGGAATGAGCCCTGGGCTTAAAACGTGAGGCACAATTCCAGGGCAAATGGTGCTGCATAGTAACATCTTGGTTCATGATGGTGGAAGAAGTTTCAAAATAAGCATACAGGAGGGAAAGGAATGAGCCATGCTTATTCTCTGATTAACAAGTCTGCAAATAGGTAACAGTCAATGGATGAGAGTTTCCAAGCAGTCATTGTAAGTGTCAAGTCGGTGTGTGGCAACAATAAGGAACAGGCCGTGGATGTATATCTGGAAACACCACTGTGGGAAAATGGAGTTTATCATTCAACTTCCACTATCCAGAAGAAAGAAGCCTGTGCAAAGGTGAGTATGAAAGCCAAACCAATGTGCCATATGATGATCTCAGAGACTCTAACCTCTGCGGGGTGTCATGGTCAACCTAAGTAGGTCTCTGCAAATGTAGGTATGGATGCATAAAGGGAAGTGCCTTCTTTTCAGTCAAGGGACCACAGTGTGGGTAAACTCATTCAAAGAACAACAACTTCCTGAAGATAGATGCACTTCAACAAGGGCATGCGAGAACCTACGGAAAATGACATCCACTTACCAGTGGGAAATGCGTCTGTGAAGAGTGGGGAGGTCCCGGACATCTGAGAAAGGAATAATGATTCTGGAGACTTGGCCAATGTCAGAGTGATCAGCTAAGAACAGCAAGAGAGAAAGTGTCACCTGGATCCCTGCCTCACCTCGAGAACATGAATGCATTTTGGTGACTTAACTAGTGAACAATGCCACAAAGGTATGAGCAGCCCAGACAGCCAAAAGCAGAAGCTAGGGCCTCACCCTGATGCTGGCCCTCTGTTCTGTTCTCAGGACTTATTTCCACTCAGCCTTCCAGTGGACACCTATGGTCAGCCACAAAGAAGTTGGAACCCTTGTCCTTTAAATGTATGTGTGGATTCATAGGGAACATCCCATGTGCTTTGCTCTGAGGAATACACCTCTCTCGCAAGGAGCTTGCAACGAACATCTCGTTTCATGGAGATAAAAGCGTTTTCAGCATATGTGTGGAAACATAAGGAGAGTATGACTATCTGCTTAAATATAAGAAGAAACACTGTAGAGGAAGCTTCTGTCAATTGTTAACTTTCCAGTACCTAGAAACGTTTTCCATAGTACGTAGGAAAGCCTTAATAAGTGCCATCAACATGTCCCCTAGAAAAGACCCTGTGGAGGATCCATCATAGGGCTAATATCTTCTTTCCTGAAGCTAGATATTCCAAATGTATGTGTAGAAGCACAAGGAAAGAGCCATATACTTAAAATCTGAGACACCATTCCAGGGCGACTGGAGCTGCTCTCTAACTTCTTGTCTCATGACTGTGGAAGCAATTTCAAAATAGGGGTCTTGATGACCAAACAAGGGGCCATGTCCTTAAGTCTGGGAAACAAGTCATGGGGAAGGGAACAACAATGAATGTGTTTTTCCAAATTGTCATTTTAAGTATCAAGCTGGTGTGCATGGAAGCCTAAAGAAATGATGGTTAATTTATCTCTGGAACCACCACCTTGGGGAAATGCAGTTCATAACACAGCTACCCCTGTCTAGATGAAAGAAGCCTTTCCAAAGCTGTGTGGGAAAGCAAAAGCAAAGTGCCATATGCTTATCTCTGAGAAACAAACCTGTGCGGGGTGCCATGGTCAAGCTCTAAATATGTCTTAAGTTATATGTGTGGACGCATAGAGGGAAGTGCCATCTCCTGGAGTCTAGTGTCCAAAGTGTCGGTTAGACTGTCTTTCGAATAACCACTTCTTCCTGATGTTACAAGGCTTTCAGAAAGGATGTGCAAGAACATATGGAAAAGGACGTTCTCTTAATGTTCTCTTAGGTTATACTTGGTGTGTGGATGAGATTAATATGATGAATTCCCATGGAACGTGTGTGGTGGTATGAGGCATGAATGACTGAGAGAGTTGTGGCAAGTAGGCAGTTATGCGGGGAGAGTGGTTGCTGTATGTATGCTGATTTCGTTGTTGCCTGTGGAGTGTGTGTGTGAGGGGAATAGGTGACTTAATTCTCCATAAGGGAGGGTAGTATGTTTGTGGTGTGGAGGTGCGTTTCTGTTTTGTATGGGTGGTGTGTGTTGGAGATATGTACTATGTGTGGTATGGGTGTATTGGGTGTGGAGCATAGTGTTGTGTATGTGGTCTTGATAACGTGGGTAGGTGTGTTTGTTCTTTAAGTTGTCTGTGTCATCTCTATATGATTAGTGATGCACCTGGAGAAAATGGAGCAACAATGAGTGGTATGAATCTGTTGGGTGTTTGTTATACAAGTGGTTTTGTTGTGGTGTGTGTGGGTGTTTTTTCTGGGCATTCTTTGTATGGCATGTGGTGTGTGTTTGTGCTGTAGGGATGATGTGTGTTGGAGGTGTCACGTGCCTGTGAGGGCGGTGTTGCCTATGTCTGCTGTTCTTCTGGTGTGTGTGTTTGTTTGCTCCAAGTTCATGCAGTTTCATGGTTTTGTGTGAGTGTGGCTTGTTGGTGATACCTGTCTCTGGGTGACTTGCCCGTGTTGGTGTGGTAGGTGTGGTGTGACTCTTCTGGGTATTGTGTGTTCTGTTTCTGGAATATCTTGGTACTACGCATGTTTGGCCTCATTGGGACGTTTAGGGTGTTTTGTGTGTGAAGTGCCATTGTAGTAGTGTGGTGCATGGGTGATGACTGCCTGTTGCATGTGGTATGTGTGCTACATATTTAGTATTTGTGGAGTGCACACCTGCAGGCATTGTGTGTGTGTTTCACCATGTGTGCATGTGCCATACGTGTTGTGTGTGTGAGGGGTATGTGTGATGTGTTTCAGAGGTTAAGGCGAGGGGAACATGTTGTCTTTGAGGTAGGAGTGTGGTGTCTGTCGTGCGTGTCAGGTTCAGTAAGTTACGGACTATGAGTGCCTTCTCTGTGTTTGTGTGTAACACCCACATTCCATGCAGGTGATGTATATGTGTAGATTTTAGGGGGCATTTTGGATGTGACTGTGTTGGATACGAAGTCGATGAAATGTGTGTGTATGGTGTATGTCTGCTGTGAATGCTTTTGGACAGGTGTGTTTACAGTCGGTGTGTGGTGGGCATTGTGTGTGTTTCATGCATTGTGTGTGTGTGTGTTGTGAACTTGAGGAGTGTTTTCTATGTTTCTTTGATAAGCGTGTGCTCCATGTGTCCTGTGAGAGTCTTGGGTGTGGCACATGTGTGGGGTATGTTGAGTCTGGGCACTGTGTGTGGTGATGGGGTGGTCTTATGCATTCATGTGTGTGTGATGTATGTTTGCTGTGTTGGTATGTGTCCTCTGTGAGTTTTCTGTGTGACGAGTGAGGGTATTTTATGTGTGTGTTTATGTGGGAGTGGTGTGTGTATGGTGTGGGCCTAGTTCGGGTGTGCTCTCTTTGTAGTGTATGGGTGTAGGTTGTATGTGTGCTGTGTGTGTAATCTATTGGTGTGGTGGTGGAAGATGATGGGGTGTGCATGGTGTGTAGGTGTAGTTGGTCCTGTTGGTGTGTGATGTAAGGTGTGAGTGTCCATGGATTTTATAGAGCCCGTGGAGTGTGCTGGGTATGTCATATGCAGTGAGAGAGGGGATGTTTTTGGTGATTGTACAGATAATGGTCAGGGCACTAACCACAGAACCTTATGCAGCACCTGCATGGGGTTGGAGGACCATCATTTTGTGGGGGGGATTTCAGACACCAATCATGCTGGCTGAACACAGAAAAAAGTGAGAATTCGCCAAAATCTGCGAAGATTCTGTGTGAGTGAGAGCTCCACTACCCCTGAATGTGAGCCAAGGCACAGTTCGAAATACGAGAGTTTATAGCAGTACATATTTAGGGGGTACACATAGGAAGGGAAACAAACAGAAATATCAAGCGGGGAAGGAGAGAACTAATTTTGTTTCCCCTTGCCCCAGGAATGAGGCCAACTCCCATCCAATCCACACTTTTGACCTACACACAAACATTTCCTGCCAAGTCTGTCCAGACACCTGAAGTTTCCGGGTGTCCCAAGTATTCTGAAACCCAATTTGGCAGGACCCTGGGCTGCAAGAGAACCACATCCTGAGAAGTCTGTGAGAGTCTCCTCTTTCACACCAGCATATTGCTCTTTGACACGGACACAGAATGATCTGTAGGGCTGCTCTAGTTACAGAAAAAGAGAAAAGGATAGGTGGACATTGTGGGCTCTGTAGGTAAAGTATCTGACCACTGAGGTCATGATGTCATGGGTTGTGAGATGGAGTGTCCTTGTCCTAGTGCATGCTCTGTAGGTAGTCTACAAGATTCTCTTACTCTGCCCCTCCCCGAGGTCATGTGCACTCCCCATCCCTCTCTCTCAAAGAAATCAATGATGTTCAGAATGGAACCACTAGCCCAATCTCCTAATGAGTTGGCTTTCTCAGGACTAAGACACAAGTCTTGATTTGGGTGCCAGGAAATCTTCACTGGCTACACAAGAGAGTTGGTCAGCAAGAGGCTTCCATTCTTCATTTAGAAATAATAGGAAATGCATCTGGCCTTAAATATTTCTCCTGTCCTTCAAGCCAGTGACTAGAGACAGCAGTCGTTCAGTAGAAGCAGATGATTCCTCTCTGTGGAAAGTCATGTGTTTGCAACCGGTCCTCTGGTCAATATTCACTGAATATGCTCTGAAAAATCCATCACCGGGACTGGCAGAGTATTCAGCCCACCCTCGCCATCTGGTCTTCAGAAGGGAGGCATCAGAAGAAGTCAAAGAATAGAGTTAGCTGACCTCCCATTCCAGTCATTACTCCATGCAGCGAAGCAGCATGCACTCACAAAAAGGAGCACCAGGGTCCTTGGTGATATCTGACCCTGACTGCTCTCACTGAGCACAGGACCACACCCGACACATGCCATTGACCACCGAGTGCTGGCTTTGTGTGTGACAGCGTTTCTTGTGTTTTGTTTTATATTGTTTTGTTTTATACTATTTCATTTTCTGACTCTTGGTGGCTCTTGTTGGATCTTTGGAGGTTTAGAAGAAAGCAAACTCTACCCAGACCTCTGTCTCAGAGAGAAGCCTCATTCTATTCCCTTCTGGATGCTCTAGAGCACATAAACTCCCCTAGTGCCGCTGGCAGAGCACGTCCCCAGTCACAGTCTCAGGGGTCACAGTAGTTCCTCCTTGTACCCGAAACCATGCAAAGTATTAGTCCAGAGAGCTGCCTTCCAGTGGCTGCCTCTGCAACAGCTGCCTGGGTAGGTTCAGACAATCAGCGAGGACCCAGCCAGAGATAGAACCCTGAGATTTTCATGCTGGCCTTGGATGGGAGTGTTCAGACACTCCCGGGTCCTAGAGAGCATTGGCTAGTGCCTTCACAGACCTCTCTCAGGACTCTCAGAGTGTGGAGCATGACTCAGACCCCGGTTGTGCAATGTGGGTGCAGAATGCAAAAGGCTGTGGTTCTAGAGAGCATCGGCTGGCGTCCACACCAGGCTCACTCAAGTGCGCGAAGACCCAGATGCTCTCACGTGTGCCAGTAGCTCAGGGACCAATACCAGACTTCTTCGCCCCCTCTCTCTCTGGCTCAGTGCCAATGGTGACCATCCTGGGTCCATGGACTTAAGCCCCTGTCCCTTACAACCTGATTCCACCATTTCCCCTTAAGATTTTCTGCTATTCTTTGAAACAAGATGGGATCGGGAGGGAGACAAACCAAAAGAGACTCTTAATGTCATAAAACAAACTGAAGGGGGTGGGGGGGGAGAGGGGTTGGGAGAGGGTGGTGGGGTTACATTATATGTTTAAATAAAAAAAGCTTAAATAAAAAAAAGATTTTCTGCTATTTTTGAGTGCTTTCAACCAGACTCCAAGTTAATGCTGGTCCCCAAGCACAAGGCACCCTTGTATTGGGGTATTCCTTTCCAATGGGTCACTTCTGGTGGCTCTCACCCCTTTTGTTTATCTTCTGATATCAGTCCAATGTTCCTACTATGCTATACCTGTCCATTGACATTTTCTGCCCTGAAGAGATCCAGAAGTGTAAAAGTCTAAGTTCAGGCTGATTTCATGGGAGATCAAAGTTCTTTGGTAGATAATCAACTCACTTTAGGGGACCAGTTGAAACAGCATCTCCTACTTCTCCAACATGTTGTCTCAAGTGATCCAACATCTATGCAGCTATCCATGGGTGTCATCTGGAAGGCTGTACGGAGACATGCCCTGAGAGCTGTGCAGAATGTCAGCATTAGGATGAGGCTCTAGCTTCTGCTTTCGAGTGTCAGGGGTGATCATACCATTTTGGCCTTGTTCGCTAGTTGAGTCACCAAAACACTGTCACATTCTCGAGGCACACAGGGATCCAGGTGACAGTTTCTGTCTCATGGTTCTTAGCTGGTCACTTGGACATCAACCAAGTCTCCAGAATCATTAGTGCCTTTTAGGATATCAGGGACCTCTCCATGCCAGCATCAGTGTTTCTGTTTCAAAAATAGTAGCTTTCAAATTCCTGGCCATTTGGAGTCCTACCCGAATCCTTGAGCTGAGTTTCCAAGTTGGGCTGAGGCCTCCTAGAAGTGTTGGGCTTGGGAGTATGGTAAGAGTTCTGTTGAGTTTAAGGTTTTTTAGTAACACCCAGCTCCCACGTGACCACTTAAGTGGTTCACATGGCTTGTGTGCCTTCTTGGTGGATACCTGATTGTTCTGTCCCAATTGTTCTGGCCAGGTGTCCAGGACCATTTGTGCATTCCACCCTAGGGTTGGGGGCAGGTGTAGAGTCCCAGCCATTCAGGTGCATGGCCTTGTGCCACAAGATGTTGGATTTTTATGCTCCCTATAAATCGAGTTCAAATTCCTCAGGCCTTCATACACATAGGCTTGGAAGTATATCTTTGTTCCTAAAAAGAAATATTAGGTAAGTGTTGTCTGCTACCCACAGCTGGCTCCCAGATTTCTGTGGATTGCTATTCCACAGAAATTGAAATTGAGATTGGAATAACACATTTGTTGACAATTTCCTTCTCCAAGATTGATGTTGAAAACTGAAGGAGATAGAGTTTCCATGATCAGTCAAGTTTATAAGAGAATGTTACCCCACGCTACCACTATGAGAAAAATTAAGGGGCATCTATCAAGGGAGAAAAAAATCCAAAAATGACATAGAACAGAATTTTAGAGTGACAATCTATAGAAACAAGATCTTCACAGCAAACATGATGTCGGTAAAAACTTATCCTTCAATAATCACATTTAGATGGGAACACTCCAAATGTTCCCCTAAAATGGCATTGGCTTGCAGATTGTGTTGAACAGGATCCGTCTATACATTGTCTACAAAAGATACTTTTGGAACTAAAAGATATATGCACATTGAAAGAGAAGGGAAGGAGAAGCGACTTTCATGCCAACGTGCCTCATATGACAGTGGAGGTAGTGTTTCTCATATCAGATGAATTTGATTATAAGCTAAAGACTGTAGTCATGAAAACAGAAGGACACTACATCATTGTTAAATGGTCCATGTACCAAGAATTTCTAACAGTTGTAAATATTTATGCCCCTAATATGGGAGAAGACATAATCACAACTGCTAATCAAAATAAAGAGTTGTATTGATATGAATGCATTAATTGTAGTGGATATTAAAATACCACTCAGCAATAGACAGATCATCCAACTGAAAATCAAGGATGTAACAAGATCTTTCAATGACACATTGGACCAGACGGACACCACAGATATACACAGAACCAGGGCCGTGGTTGCTCTTCACACAGAAAGGTCCATGCAGGTGCTAGCCTGTGGTCTCTAGGACCAGCCAAGAGTCTGAAACCTCTCAGTCCTGGAAAGGGTCATGAAAAATCTCACTGTGCTGTCTCTGGTTGGGATCTCTCAGGTGGTTGGGACCTTGGATATGCCAAAACAGCAGCCTGTCCGAGGCAGCAACTGGAAGTGGGCTCCCTGGAACAATATCGCTCATCCCTTTTGTAACACGGGGTTTCAGAGACTAGCAGGAACTCCTGCGACTCCTGAGATGGTGGCTGGGGCGTGCTCTGCTGGTGGCAGTTGGCAAAGAGAGAGTCTGTGTGTTCTGGACCACCCATAGGGGAACAGATTGAGGCTTCTCTCTGAGACAGAGCCCTGGTGCAGTTTGCTTTCCTCTAAACCTCCAAAGAACCGCCAAAAGCTGCCAAGGGGAAACAACAACAACAACAACAACAACAACAACAAAAAACAAAAAAACAAAAAACAAAAAACTCAAGAAAACAAAAGCCCAGCCCTTGATAGGGGCCAGGAGGACTGAACCCAAGTAAGACTGCCTGAAAAACAGCATGGCAGGCCCTTCCCCAGAAAGCTAGGCACTCCTCTGACAAAAAATGTCAACCACCACAGGGTCCCCATAAAACTGTAAAACTCCAAAATAATGGGAAAAGAAGAAATTAAACTCCTTTCATTTCCTTAAAAACTGCATATTTCATAGATACAACATTTATTTTAAATTTGTTTCCACTATTCTCATTCTTTTTAATTTTTAAGAAAATTTTCGACCAACTTTCCACCACAACAAGAGTTTCAATACAACAAATTCCATACTAACCTTTAAACTTGAACTTTTCTGATACATATACCTGTGTTTTATTTTTCTTAATATTCAATAGAAATAAACTTCAAAGTGATTCTCTTTCCCCAGTCAATACTTTCCCTATAGGTAAACAAGTTTTATACCCCTTTATCTTAGGAAAGTTGAGTCCTTTAACATAGTTATAAAGATACACCTAGGAAGAATCAAAATAAGCTTCCTCACCCACACTAAGGATTTATAACCACCCTCCCATATTTTTCTTCTGTCAGTGCCTCAGCGTGTTGTTGTTTTTTTCTGGTATTATATAAATCTTATACTTGGAATTCATTTTGGCTGGATTCTTTTTTGCTTGTCATTTACTTTGGTCGGTCTTTTTCTTTGTCCATTTTTGTTTGTATAGCCTACAAATCTTACATTTGGGGCCCATTCTGGCTGGGATTTCTCCTTAATTTTTTTCTGTCTCTCTTGTTCTCTCTCCTTTATTCTTTTTACTTTCTTTTCCATTGGGACTCCTGATTGCTCAGAAGCGTTCCAGGGTGTACCTTGCCTGGATCATGGTTCCTACCTTCAGCTATGCATCCCCTCAGTCATTAATCACCAAAATGAGTAGGAAGAGGAATGACCAGCAGAGGAAAAATTCAGAGAGAATGCCCTCGCCATCAGAACTATTGGATATGGACATAAACAGTATATTGGAAAGGGCATTCAGGATAACAGTCATCCATGCAGTGGCTAGGTTGGATAAAACCATTAATGGCAACATGGAATAGATTAGGGCAGAAGTGAAAGCTACCAGGGAAGATGTCAAACATGCTATCAATGAGTTCTAATCTAATCTAAATTCTCTAACCGCTAGGGTACCTGAGGTAGAAACTAGAATGAGTGATCTAGAAGTCAAATTGATAGAGAAAACAATCAGGAGAAGTCCTGTAACAAACAGCTTAGAATCCATGAAAACAGAATTAGGGAAATAAATGACTCCATGAAATATTCCAATGTCAGAATTATTGGAATCCCTGAGGGGGAGGAGAAAGAAAGAAGAATGGAAGATATAGCTGAACAAATACTCCATGAAAATTTCCCCAAGCTGGCAAATGGAACGAGATTTCATGTGCTAGAGGAAGAAAGAATTTCCCCAAGGTCATAGAATCTAGAAAGACTTTGAGACACCTGCTTGTGGAGCTGATGAATCATAATCTTAGGAGATCTGGAGAGAAGCTGGGGAAGACATCTCTTATGTACAGAGGAAGGCCCATTGGAATAACATCAGACCTGTCTACAGAAACCTGGAAAGCTAGAAAGGACTGGAAAGACTTATCTAGGGCAATAAAAGAGAAGAACATGCATCCATAAAGTTTATCAAGGAAGGCTTACATTCAAAATGAATGGAGAGATAAAAAGCGTTCAACCTGGCAAGGTTTACAGGAGTATGTGACCAGCAAGCCAGCACTAACAAGAAATATAAGGGGGGAGGGTTCCTACAAAACAAGAAAGAACCCAAGAGTGTCCTAGAACAGAAATTTATGGAGAGAATCTATAGAAACAATGACTTCACAGGCAACACGATGCCAATAAAAATGTATCTCTCAATAATCCCTCTCAATGTCAACAGCCTAAATGTTCCCATAAAATGGCACAGGCTTGCAGATGGATAAAACGACAGGACCCTTCCATATGTTTTCTAGAAGAGACCCATTTTGAACCTAAGGAGACTGAAAGTGAAGGGATGGAGGAGCATCTTTGGTGCCAATGGGCCACAAAAGAAGACAGGGGTAGCCATTATCATGTCAGAGAAATTAGATTTTAAACTATAGATTGTAGTCCAAGGTAAAGAAGGACACTACATGATTCTTAAAGGGTCTATCCACCAAGAAGTTCTAACAATTGTGAATATTTCTGCCCCCAATATGGGAGCAGCCAACTCTATGTGTCAACTGGTAATCAAGATAAAGAGTCATATTTATATGAGTACATTAATAGTAGGGGTTCTTAACATTCTGCTTTCAGTAAAAGACAGATCATCCAAACAGAAAATCCCTAAACAAACAAGAGCATTGAATGACACATTGGATCAGATGGACCTCATAGATATGTACAGAACATTCCACCCTAAAACAACAGAATACTCATTTTTCTCCAGTGCACATGGAACTTTCTCCAGAATAAACCACATACTGGGTCCCAAATCAAGACTCAACTGATACCAAAAGACTGAGATTATTCCCTACATATTCTCAGACCACAATGCTATGAAACTGGAACTCAAACACAAGAAAAGGATTGGAAGGATTCCATACTTGCAAGCTGAACCACCTTGCTTAAGAATGCTTGGATCAACCAAGAAATCAAGGAAGAACTTCAACAGTTCCTGGAAACCAATGATAATGAAGACACTTCAGTCCAAAACCTATGGGATACAGCAAAGACGTTCCAAAGGGGAAAATACATAGCCATCCAAGCAGCCCTCAAAAATTTTGAGAAAAAAAAAAAACAGAATAAACCAACTCTCTTTAAAACATAAAGAACTGGAGAATCAACAAAAAATTAAGCCAACCCCACATACAAGAAGGGAAATAAGTAAGATGTGAGAAAAGATCAATGAGATAGAAACTAGAGATACAGTAAACACATCAATGAAACCAATAGCTGGTTTTTTGAAAGAATGAATCAGATCAATAAACCACTGGCCAAGCTAATCCAAAAGAAAAGAGAGAAGACCCAAATTAATAAAATTATGAATGAAAAGGGAGAGATCACAAATAACACCAAGGAAATAGAAACAATCATCAGAAATTATTATCAACAGTTATATGCCAACAAGTTATGTGACCTAAGCGGAATGGATGCCTTTCTGGAAACCTATAAAATTCCAAAACTGAATCAGGAAGATATTGACCACCTGATTAGACCAATATATAACAACAAGATTGAAGCAGTGATCAAGCACCTCCCAAGAACAAGAGCCGAAGACCTGAAGGGTTCCCTGGGGAATTCTACCAAACATGCAAAGAAAAATAATACAAATCTGCTCTAGTAATAGACACGCCTCCCTGAAGGGCATTTTGGAAATGAAAGGCAGAATTTTAGGTAAGGCATTGTGGATCCAGGTTACAAGGGACCTCAAAGCAAATGGAGATTCCTGAAATGGTCCAAGACCTGAGCATTGGAACTAGGAAGCAGGTCATGGTCAGGGAGCCCGGGATGATACTCTTAGTACAGATAGCCAGAAACCTTGAAATGGGTGGGTTGGTATCTACTCTCTCCTAGTACAGTCTGAAAAAAAATCTGGAAACTGCCCCTGCAACCGGGAAAACTAGCAGAGCTGTAGTGACTGGAAAAGGGTTTTCCAGTGGCATCACTCTCATGTTCCTGATATTAAAGGAAAAACCTAAAACCAATTCCAGAATCTTGGGTATTAGCGCAAGCCCATAGCCATTTGTGGTTTTAGGACCAGAAAGGCTAGAGATACTCCTAGGTCACAGAAAATGCTTCTGAGTAAGTAGATGTTAGGGTGCACTGCAAGAGGCTGTGGCTTTCAGAAGGACAGAGAGAAATGGATACTGTCCTGCAAAATTTATTAAAGAGGGTAGACTGCAAGTTTTCCGCTCTGGGCAAAAGTTTTAGCAACAGGCATTTATGCTCTGATGCCGAGAAGAAGGACAGAAAGTCCTCAGGGTATAATAAGGCCAAGAAGTCCATTTTTTACTGAGCCCACACCCTAGGGGGTGCGGCAACTCTGCACAAGAACGGTTACCTGAGAAACAGTGCAGAAAGCCACTTCCCCAGAAGACAGGCTGGAAGACCGGGTGGATGAAAATTTCTGGGAGATATCTCCTGGTGATATCCCAACACCAGCAGAAAGTTAAATATTGAACTCCAGGTGTGGCCTCACTTGTTTATTTTTCAGGTATAATTCTCCTTTTCTTTCGTTCTTCTTTTCCTCTTCTCATACTGTTTTCGCTCTGTAATTTTCTTCATACCTTCTCCTCCATTCAACTAGAGGTGTACTACACCAACTTATTTTCATAGTTACATTTTGAAATTATATTTTTCTCACCTATACTTACTACAGATATATGCTTTACTTTAGCCCATTCTTCATTCTACTCAGTTTTAACTTTTTATATATACAAGTTTTCTTTCCTAGTAAATTTGGGGCAGAGTCCTCTAAGACACACACCAAAATATAACCAGGAACAACTGAAACACTATGCTTTCTCGACCTGAGAGATTATAGACCCCTTCAACCCACCCCTTCTTCATTTTTAAAAATTTTATTTATTTATTCTTTAAATCAAAAAAATTGTTAAAATGTTTAAGGTTTTGTCTTTGTGTTTTCTTTTGCTTTTATCTTTTGGTTGCTGGCATCAGACCACTTGGGATTTGGCTAGGATACATCTATGTTGGGTCATGGTTGATATTCTGGACTTTGTCCATTCACTTAAAAATCCCTCAAAAGAGGGGCACCTGGGTGGCTCAGTGGGTTAAACCTCTGCCTTCAGCTCAGGTCATGATCTCAGGGTCCTGGGATTGAGCCCCACATTGGGCTCTCTGCTCGGCAGAAAGCCTGCTTCCCACCCCCTCTCTCTGCCTGCATCTCTGCCTACTTGTGATCTCTGTCGAATAAATTAAAAAATTAAAAAATCTTTAAAAAAAAATCCCTCAAAAGAATGACTAGAAGGAGAAACTGCAAAAAGAAAAAAAAATCCGAGACAATGTCTTCTGGCACAAAACTACTGGATATGGTGGATAAAAGGAGGATGTCAGAGATATACTTTGGGACAGCCATCATGAATTCTATATCTAGGCTTGAAAAAAAAAACATTAGTTACAATATAGAATTTCTAAGGGCTGAAATGAGGTCTAATCAAGCCAAACTTAATAATGCTATGAATGAAATGCAGGGTCCAATGGATACTCTAACAGCCATTGTAAGTGGGGCAGAAGAATGATTTAGTTATTTAGAAGAAAATTGGATAGAAATGAAAGAAGCTGAAGAACATAGGAATAGGCAGCTAGTAGCATATGCAAATAGGCTTAGAAGATCAACAAAACCAAGAAACCTTCCAAAGTCAGAATTATTTGAATTCCCGAGGGAATGAAAGGGAAAGCACTAGAAGGTATATTTGAGCAAATCAGAGCTGAGAACGTCCCTGCTGTGGGGAAGGAAGCAAACATTTGTGTCCAAGTGTCAGAAAGGATCCCTCCCCAGTCAATAAAAATATATCAACACCTGGTCATGTAATAGGAAAGACTGCAAATCTTAGAGCCAACGAACATATCCTGAGAGCAGCTTGAGAGAAGATATTTCTTACATTCCGAGGGAGGAACCTCAGAATAACATCAGAAATCTCCAAAGAGACCTGGCAAGCCAGAAAGGGCAGGAAGGACCTCTTCAAGGTATGAAAAGAAAAGAACGTGAGCCAAGAATACCTTATCCAGCAAGACCATGATTCAGAACAGATGGAGAGGGAAAAAGCATCCAGGACTTCAGAACTGAAACAATAAGGGACCATCAAGCCAGCACTGCAAGAAATATAAAGGGACAGATTTATCCCTCTATTTTTAAAAGAATAATGGAAGCTTTTTGCTACCAACTCTCTGGTGTAGCCACTGGAGGTTTCCCTTGGCCCGAGCCCAGAGGAATTCCTTATTCCCGAGAAAGCCAACTCGTTGGGAGATGGGGCTAATAGTTCCATTCTGAAAATTAACATTTGTTTGAGAGAGAGGGATGGGGACTTCCCATAACTTGGGGGAGGGACAGAGTGAGAGAATCTTCATGTAAACTCCCCAAGCAACAGACACCAGGACAAGGGGATCCACCCCACAGCCCATGAGATCATGACCTCTACTGCAACCAAGAGTAAGATACTTAAGCAACAGAGCCAACCAGGTGCTCCTACCCTTTTCTCTTTATATGAAAAGAGAGAATTGCAATGGACCATTCTGAATCTGTATCTCAGAGCAATATCCTCTCTTGAAAGAGGAGACTCCCACAGAGTTCTCAGGACTGTGATTATGTTGCATCACAGGGACTCTCCAAATTGGGTCTTAGAATTGGAAAATTGGAAATGCAGAAACTTCATGTGTTTGAAGAGGCCTAGTAAAAAATGTGTGTAGGCCACATTAGAAAGCTTGGGCGGGTCACATCCAGGTCACATAACAGCACATAACTGGTCATAACACAGCACATTACTGGTCACATAACAGCACCAGCCACATATATACCAGAAACTTACAGCACTTATCACCCCAAAAAGCATGCCAATCATACACAACACAAACACCAAATGCACACCACAATACACCACACACACGATGCATCTCCCACAGGCATACCACACAGGGATTACATAAAAAAGCATCACATACTCAAGCACAAACACAAACACCATGCACACACCATAGATACATCAAACTCATCACCAATAGTCCACTCAAACTATACCACACATACACCAGTAACCAAGAAAACAAATAACACATGCACAACACATAGCCCACAAACACCCTGCATGTATATTATACAAACACAGCACACACCACACCACTCATAACAAAATATCCAATATAAACCACACCAAACACTTCTCCATCACACACCAACCCCACGTAAAACACACAAGACACAACACACATACACCACTCATGAACTGCACAAACACACACAACACACACACACACGCACAACACACCTCTACCACACAGATACACTCACCTATAAAATACACCTATATACCACACATATACTTCCGAACCCAGAACACCTGTCAAACTCATCTCAGACTCAAACAACACCGACTACACACACAGAGTATCACCACCACCAACACCACACACTACTCATAATGAGCAAAGATGCATACACACACAAACACACAAATACACACACACACACACACACACACACACACACACACACACACATCCCTGATTAGATCTCGGTTGCCTGGTGTCAGCCTGCAAATACGTACACAGCTTGTCTCCCTCCCCAGGCTGATGGTCATGCCTTCATTATGAAGAAAAGATAATTCACCCTTCCACAGAATGCTTCATAGCATGATATGCTCAGAAAGAGACCGTGCCTGGTATAGTGACCCGAGTCCCATTTGAAAACACTTGAGAGTCGACCTGATAGCACCCCTACTCTCCCTGAGCCACTCCTTCCTGTATTCACGGAATGGAAGGAGAGGAAAAGGAGCCAAGGCCAAAAGCATTCTCTCTTTCAGCAGGAAAAATTCAGGCCCCTTGCTGACAGGGCTCCCCTATGTAGCCACTGGAGGATCCCCTTGCCCAAACACACAGCTGTATGTGTAGCTCGCTAGGAAAGTGTCCTTGCTAGTCACTTCTTTTTCCACATTATTACATTCTCATCTTTACCCAAGAACTCTGGCCCTGTGTATCCACTTCCAAACATTGCTTCTCCATCCATAGTAGCTTCGGCCTTATGGCCATTCAGGTAATGTATCTCAGAACCATAGCCTCCCATTTAATCTGGGAGTCTGGCCGAGCCATTGAGCCTGTGCATTAGGTTGGGCCACAGGATGCATTGCAATTTGGTCTCAGAAATACATGGACATTGGGAGGGATAGATGAATGTAACATGGCAGCTGAGGCTGGGCTGGAAGATTTGAGGGACACTTGGTCATATTTCTGTGGCAAAGAGAAACAAAGATCAGCGTTTGGCCAGATATATTTCATTCACGTTGGAATGGACGACATTGGACCTCCTGGTAGCCATTCTCCGAAGCTTACTGAATTTCCAAGTAGTCCTTGGTTCATATTCACGAGATATGGAGCTGTCACTCACACAACAACCACTCAATGGTCAGTGGCAAGATTCCATTGTGGTCTGGTGCTCAGTGAGAGCAGTCAGAGTCTGATTTCACCATGGACCCTAGTGCTTTTTCTTGTGACCCCACGGTTCTTCTCTTGAAGGAGTACGTACTGGAATGGGTGGTCATCTGGCTCCATTCTTAGACTCACTTTGATGCTTCTGTTTTGAAGACCAGGTGTTGAGTTCAAGCAGAGTATTCTGCAGGTCCCCTTGAACTCTCTTTCTCAGGGCAGTGGATGATGTATGATGAACTATGTTTCCTCACACTTGCCTTTCCTGAGATATATTAACAGTCTGTTCCTTGGGCTTCACCACAGACCAGCTTACCACTTACAATGACAACTTGGAAACACACAGTCGACATTCCCTTTCCCGAGACTAGTTTCACATTTAAGTACATGACCCTTTCCTTCCCCTTCCATAGGCCTATTTTGAAACTTCTAAGCTCACGGAAGAAGATGGTAGTATATAGCTCCATTTACCCTGGAACTGGAAGAAGATGATAGTATACAGCTCCATTTACCCTGGAATTGCTCCATTTACCCTCAGATTTTAAGCCTATGACTCTTTGTGCTGCTGCACATACATTTGGAAATGCTAGCTTCAGGAAAGAAGGTGTTAGCACAATGACTGATCCCCCACAGGGCTTTTTCTTGGGGACACGGTGATGACACCTACCTTGTGCTTTCCCACACAATATGTCAAAGGGCTCTGGATACTGAAAAGCTAACAACTGACAGAAGCTTCTTCTACTGTTTTTCTTCTTAGTTGAAGAAGATAGACTTACTCTCATTATGTTTGCCCATGTAACCTGAAAAGGCTTGTCTCTCTGTGAAATGAGATGTTATTTGCAAGGTACATGCTAGACAGATGTATTTCCAGTGCATATCTGTGCTGAGATGTGCCCTAGAGCTGAGTGGAAGGCGAGGATCAGGATTAGGCTCTAGCTTCTGCTTTTAACTGTTGGCACTGGTCATACCATTGCAACATTGTTCATTCAATCTGTCACCAGCACACTTTCACATTCTTGAGGCAGAGCATGAATCCAGGTGACACGTCCATACACTCAGTTAGGAGCTGATCTGGGCAGTTACCAAGTCTTCAGGGTCACTTGTGCTTTCTCAGATCTTGGAGTCCTCTGTATGCCAGCATTAGTGTTTCCTTTTTGAAAATGGTAGGTTAAATTCTAGGCCGTTTGGAGTCCTACCTGAATCCTTGAGCTGAGTGTCCGAGTCAGGCTGAGGATCTGCCTCCTGGAAGAATTGGCCTCAAGGGCATGGAAAGAGTGCTGTTGAGTTTCAGGTATTTTAGTAACTCCCAGATCCTATGTGAACACAGGGGGCACACGTGGCTCAAGTGCCTTCTGGGTGGAAGCTTGATTGTTCTGGTACTGACAAGGTGTAGAGGACCATTTGAACTTTCCCCCCTAGAGGTGGGGAAGGGACCTGTCCATTCCAGGTGCAGGGCCTTGTGCCACAAGTTGCTGGCTTTTTAACCTCCCTGTAAATCAAGTTCAAATTCCTCAGCCCCTCATACACATAGGTTTGCTAGTGCACCCTTGTTGCTACAACGAATATTAGCTGACTATTGTATGCTGCACACACCTGCTTCTCAGAGTTCAGTGGATGCCTATATCCTTGGAGATTGAAAAACCTCCTGTCCAACAGGAAAGATGGAAGGAGCCGCTTGCCATATCCATGGACTTCATTTCCTGGGGGGAGCAGTACAACACTTTGCCAATGCTGTCACATGAATTTTGAAAGTGTTTTTCCCTTCAGGAGTGGAGTTGTAAGTTGAATGGATGGTTCTTCTATGGGGTTGTTTCTCACAGATCTGTGGGTCACACTGTCCTATGTTTCCCCCTATAGAGTTGGATGCACTCCTCTCTTCATGAAACGACATATCCTCTGAAAGCTGCATTCCTCCCAGAGGCGTTTACCACAGGATAGGGGATGTCATTCTCCATATGTTCTCATATGCCTTTTCTGAAAGGCTTCTATCATCAGGAAGAAGTGGTTCTTCAAAAGAGAGTCTTACTGACATTGTCCCTAGATTCCAGGAGATTGCACTTCCATTTTTGGGTCCACACATATACTAGGAGACACATCTAGAGGTTGACCCTGGCACCCTGTACCAGTTTGTTTCTCAGAGATCAGCTTATGGCACTTTGCTTTGGCTTTCACACACACCGTTTGTAAGCCTTCCTTCTTCTGGACTCTGGAAGCTTTTTGATGAACTACATTTCCCCACCGTGGTGTTTCTGGAGATAAGTTAACAATCTGTTCCTGAGGCCTCCACTCAGACAGGCTTGACACTTGCTATGACAACTTGGAAAAAAAAAACATTCATTGAAGTTCCCTTCCCTGAGACTTGTTTCCCAGAGTTAAGGACAAGGCCCCTTCCTTTGCCTTCCAGACCTCTGTTTTTGAAATGCCTTCCACAGTCACGAAACGTGCTGTTAATGGACAACTCCATTCTCCCTGGAATGGTGCCTCAGATTTTAAGCATATGGCTCTTCCCTTGTGTTTCTGCACATATATTTGGAAACATTGTCTTCAGGAAAGTAGGTTCTAGCAGAATGACTGATCCTCTACAGGGCTTTTTGTAGATGACACGTTGATGGTGCCTACCTCAGTCTTTCCCATATACTATGGCAAAAGGCTCTAGGTACTGGAAAGCTAACAAATGACAGAAGCTTCCTCTACCATGTTTCTTCTTTGATTGAAGCAGATAGACTTATTCTCCTTCTGTTTCCAGGTGTACCCTGAATATGCTTGCATCTCCATAAGACGAGATGTTAGTTACAAGTTCCATGCTAGACAGGCATATTCCTCAGACTAAACACAGGGAACATTCCCCATGAATCCACACATACCTGTGAAAGGGATAGGCTTCAAACTTCACTGAGGCTGACCATAGGCGTCCAGTGCAGAGCTGTGCATAGATGTGCCCCGAGAGCTGTGTGGAGGGCCAGCATCAGGGTGAAGCTCTAACTTCTGCAATCTACTGTCGGGGTTGGTCATACCACTGCAGCATTGTTCGCTCATTCAGTCACCATCACACTTTCACATTCTCGAGGCAAAAAAGGGATCCAGGAGACACCTCCCACTCAGTTACAAGCTGATCTGGGTCGTAACCAAGTCATCAGGGTCATTTGTGCTTTATCAGATATTAGGGACCTCTGCATGCCAGCGTTAGTGTTTCTGTTCTGAAAATGGTAGGGTTAAAATTCATGGAGGTTTAGGTTACTACCTGAAGCCTTGATTGAGTTTTTGAGTCAGGCTGAGGCTCAGACTCCTAAAATAGTATCGCCTGGGGGCATGCTAAGGGTGCTGTTGAGTTTCAGGTCTATTATTAAAACCCAGATCCCACGTGACCAATCCAGGGGCACACATGTCTTGTGTGCCTTCTGGTTGGATGACTGATTGTCCTGGCACTGATCAGGTGTCCAGAACCATTTGCACTTTTTGCCCTAGGGTTGTGGAAGGGACCCACCCATTTTAGGCACAGGGCCTCATGCCACAAAATGATGGCTTTTATCCTCCCTTTAAATCGAGTCCAAATTCCTCAGGCCTTCATACAGATAGACTTGCAAGCAAACCCTTGTTGCTACAATGAAATATTAGATGAGTGTTTTCTGCTGCGCACAGCTTGTTCTCAGAGTTCAGTGAATGGTTATTTCCTTAAAGATTGCAAAACACTCCAGTCTTACAGGAATGAGGATATGAGAAACCCCTTGCCTTATCCATAGACTTCCTTTCCTGAGGTAAGCAGTATGACACCTTGTGCTGTCACATGCACTTTGAAAATGCTTCTCTCTTCAAGAATGAAGTTGTTAGCTGAATGGATGCTGCTTCTACGGAGTTGTTTCTCAGTGATTCCTGGGTCACACTGCCCTATGTTTCCCCCAATTCACTAGGAATCACTCCTCTCTTCATATATCAACGTATCCCTTGAAAGTTGCATTTCTCACAGATGCGTTTCCCAGAGGTCAGTGTGCGTCATTTTCCATATGATCTCGCATGCCCTTTCTGAAAGGTTTCTATCTTCAGAAGGTTGTTCTTCCATGATATAGTTTAACAGTCACTGCAGTCACTGGACTGAAGGATATGAAACTTCCCCATATGCTTCCATACATATATTTGCAGACACTTCTTTAGGTTGACCGTGGCACACCACAGAGATTTGTTTCTCTGAGAGCCACATATGACACATTGCTTTCATTGCAAAGCACACCGTGAAGAGCCTTCTTTCATCTGGAGAGTGGAAGCAGTTGAATGAACTGCACATTCCCACAGTGGTGTTTCCAGGGATAAGTCAATGCCCTGTTTCTTAGGCTTTCCACAGACGGGTTCTATACTTACAATAACTACTTAGAATCACACATGCATTGACCGTTTCCTACCCATAGACTTGATTGTCAGAGATAAGGACATTGCCCCTTCATTTCCCTTCCACATGCTTACTTTTAAACTTCTTCCACCATCACGAAAGAAGATGTTAGTATACAGCTCCATTTGCCCTGGAATTGTGCCTCAGATTTGAAGCCTATGGCTCTTTCCTTGTGCTTCTGCACATATATTTGGAAAGGTTAGTTTCAGGAAAGATGATAACAGAAGGACAGTTTCTCAAAAGGGCTTTTTCTTTTTTTTTAAGATTTTATTTATTTATTCAAGAAAGAGAGTGAGAGAGAACATGAGAGGGGAGAAAGTCAGAGGGAGAAGCAGACTGCCCGCAGAGCTGGGAGCCTGATGCAGGACTCAATCCCGGGACTCCAGAATCATGACCTGAGCTGAAAGCAGTGGCTTAACCACCTGATCCACCCAGGTGCCCCTCAACACGGCTTTTTCTAAGGGAAATGTTGATGGCTACTGATTTATGCTTTCCCGCATACTATGAAAAGGGCTTCTAACTACTGCAAAGCTATCAGTTGACAAAAGCTTCCACTACCGTGCTTCTTCTAGGAGTGAAATAGATATATGTACACTCCTTATATATAGACACATGCCCTGAGATCCTTTCTATCTCCATGAAACGACATGTTCAGTGCAAGTCCCATGCTACACAGGCATATTCCTCAGAGCTAAGCTCATGGAATGTTCCCAATGTATCCACAAATACTTTTAAAGGACTAGGATTCCAATTTGTTTGAGGCTGTCCATGGGGGTCTACTCGAAGGCTGTGTAGAAACATGCCCTCAGACCTGAGCAATAGGTCAGCATCAGGGTGAGACTCTAGCTTCTGCTTTCAGCTGTCGGGTCTGGTCATGCTATTGTGGCATTGTTCACTAGTTGAGTCCCCAAAACCGTGTTCACATTTCCCATCAATGCAGGGATCCAGGTGACATGTTCTCTTGTGCAGATCTTAGCTGATCACTCTGATATTGACCAAGTCTCCAGAATCATTATTGCTTTCCAAGATATCAGACAACTCTGCCTGCCAGAGTCAGAGTTACTGTTTTGAAAATGGCAGGGTGCAAATTCTTGGCAGTTTGGAGTCCTAACCAAAGTCTTGACCTGAGTTTCCGAGTCAAGATGAGGCTCTCCCTCCTAGCAGCGTTGGGATCAGAAGCTTGATAAGAGGGCTGTTGAGTTTCAGGTATTCTACTAACACCTACCTCATGAGACCAGTCAAGGGACAAACATAGCTTGTGCACCCTCTGGGTGGTAGCCTGATTGTTCTGGCACCAATTAGGTGTCCAGGACCATTTGTGCTTTCAGCCCTATATTTGGGGTAGGTGTAAGGCCCCTTGCTTTCCAGGTGCACGGTCTGGGGCCACAAAATGCTGACTTTTTATCCTCCCTGTAAATCAAGAGGAAATTCTTTAGGTCTTCATTCACATAGGCTCGCAAGAGTACCCTTGTTGCTACAACGAAGTATTAGGTGAGTGTTGTTTGCTGCGTACAGTTGGTTCTCAGATGTCAGTGTATGGCTATTTCCTTAGAGACTGCAAAACCCTCCTGTCCTACAGGAAGGAGGATGTGAGGTGCCTCTTGCCTTGTCCACAGACTTTATTTCAAGAGGTAAGCAGTACGACACTTTGACAATGCTGTCTCATGCACTTTGGAAATGGTTCTCTCTTCAGGAGTGAAGTTGTAAGCTGAAAGGACCATTCTTCTGTGGGATTGTTTCTCAGATATTCGTGGGTCCCACATTTCTATATTTCCCCCCATACACTTAGAATCTCTCCTTTCTTCATGAAACAACATATCCTTTGAAAGTTGCATTCCTCACAGAGGCATTTCCCAGATGTTAGTGGACATCATTTTCCATATGTTCTCATACACCCTTTCTGAAAGGCTTCCATCTTCAGGAAGGATTGTTATTTGAAAGACAATCTTACCGACACTGTGGTAACTAGACTGCAGGAGATTTGGAAATGCTAGCTTCAGGAAACAAGATGTTAGCAGAATGACTGATCCCCCAAGGGCTTTTGCATGGCAACACGTTGATGGCACCTACCTTACTCTTTTCCAAATACTATGGCAAAGGGCTCTGTCTACTGGAAAGCTAACAATTGACAGAAGATTCTTCTACTATTTTTTTTAGACTGAAGAAGATAGACTTACTCTCCTTATGTTTTCACAGGTACCCTGAAAATGCTTGTATCACCATGGAATTAGATGTCAGTTGCAATTTCCATGGTAGACAGACGTATTCCTCCTAGCCATGCAGATGGATAATTCCCCACGAATCCACACACACCTGTGAAAGGGTTAGGTTTTGAACCTCATTGAGGTGGACTGAAGGGGTGCAGTGCAGAGCTATGTGGAGATGAGCCTGAGAGGTCAGGGAAGGGCCAGTATTAGGGTGAGGCTCTAAATTCTGCTTTCCACTGTCAGCACTTGTCATATCTTTGTGGCATTGTTTGTTCATTCAGACACCATGATACTTTCACATTCTTGAGGCAAAGCAGGGATCCATGTGACACATCCACCTGCTCAGTTAGGAGCTGATCTGGACAATAACCAAGTTTTCAGGGTCACTTGTGCTTTCTCAGATATCGGGGTCTTCTGTATGCCAGCACTAGTGTTTCTGTTTTGAAAATTCAGGTAGAGTTCTGAATCAGTCAGGACTCTAGGCCTTTGGAGCCCTACCTGAATCCTTGAGCTGAGTTTCCGAGTCAGGCTGAGGATCTGCCTCCTACAAACATTGGCCTCAAGGGCTTGGAAAGAATGCTGTTGAGTTTCAGGTCTTTTAGTAACTCCCAGCTCCTACATGAACAGAAGGGGCACACGTGGCTTGTGTGTCTTCTTGGTGGAAGCCTGATTGTTCTGGTACTGACAAGGTATCCAGGACCATTTGACCTTTCCCTCTTAGAGGTGGGGAAGGGACCCATCCATTCCAGGTGCAGTGCCTTGTGCCACAAGATGCTGGCTTTTTAACCTCCCTGTAAATCAATTTCAAATTCCTCAGCCCTTCATACACATAGGCTTGCCAGTGTACCCTTGTTGCTACAATGAAATATTAGCTGACTGTTGTATGCTGCACACAACTGCTTCTCAGAGTTCAGTGGATGTTTATATCCTTGGAAACTGCAAAATGTCCTGTCCTACAGGAAGGATGGAAGGAGCTGCTTGCCCTGTCCATGGACTTCATTTCCTGGGGGAACAGTGCAACACTTTGCCAATGTTGTTACATGCATTTTGGAAGTTTTTTTTCCCTTCAGGAATGAAGTTGTAAGCTGAAGGGATGGGTTTTCTATGGGGTTGTTTCTCACAGATTCGTGGATGACACTTTCCTATGCTTCACCCTATACAGTTGGAATCACTCCACTCTTCATTAAATAAAATATCCTTTGAAATTTGCATTCCTCCCAGAAGCGTTTCCCAGAGTTTAGGGTATGTCATTCTCCATATGTTTTTGTACACCCTTTCTGAAAGGCTTCTATCATCAGGAAGAAGTGGTTCTTCAAAAGATAGTCTTACCGACATTTTCCCTAGACTCCAGGAGATTGCACTTCCGTTTTGGGGTCCACACATACACTAGGAGACACGTCTGGATGTTGTCCTTGGCACCTCGTAGCTGTTTGTTTCTCAGAGATCAGCTTATGGCACTTTGCTTTGGAGTTCACATACATCGTTTGAAAGCCTTTCTTTTTCTGGACTGTGGAAGCTTTATGATGAACTATGTATCCCCACAGTGGTGTTTCTGGAGATAAGTTAACAATCTGTTCCTTAGGCCTCCACTCAGACAGGCTTGACACTTGCTATGACAACTTGGAAAAACCCATTCATTGAGGTTCCCTTCCCTGAGACTTATTTCACAGAGTTAAGGACAAGGCCCCTTCCTTTGCCTTCCAGATTGCTGTTTTGAAACGGCTACCACAGTCACGAAACATGCTGTTAATGGACAGCTCCATTCTCCCTGGAATTGTGCCCCAGATTTTAAGCATATGGCTCTTTCCTTGTGTTTCTGCACATACATTTGGAAATGTTCCCTTCAGGAAAGATGTTAGGTTAGTGAAGATCCTCCACAGGGCCTTTTATAGGGGACACGTTGATGGCACTTACCATCAGCTTTCCCACATACTATTGAAAAATGTTCTGGCTACTGGAAAGTTCACAATTGACAGAAGCTTCCTCTATCATTTCTCTTCTTAGATTGAAGCAGATAGACTTACTCTCCTTGTGTTTCCACATGTACCATGATAATGATTGTATCTCCATGAGACCAGATGTTCGTTGCAAGATCCATGCTAGACAGTGGTATTCCTCAGACTAAGCACATGGAACATTCCCCATGCATCCTCACATACCTGTGAAAGGGATAGGGTTCCAACTTCCTTGAGGCAGACTGTTGGGGTCCTGTGCAGGGCTGTATGGAAATGTGCCCTGAGAGCTGAGCAGAGTGCCAGCATCAGGGTGAGGCTTGTGCTTCCGCATTCCATTGTCAGGCCTGGTCATATCATTGTGGCATTGTTCATTCATTCAGTCACATTCATCCTTTCACAATCTCGACACAAAACAGGGATCCAAGTGACACATCCTCCCACTCATATACGAGCTGACCTGGGCCATGACCAAGTCTTCAGGGTCACTTGTGCTTTCTCAGATGTCGGGGACCTCTCCATGCCAGTGTAAGTGTTTCTGTCGCCAAAACGGTAGGGTTCAAGTTCAGGGCCCTTTGTTATCCTACCCAATGAATTGAGCAGAGTTTCTGAGTCAGGATGAGGCTCTGCCTCTTAGAAATGTTGGGCTCAGAGGCTTGGCAACAGTGTTGTAGTTACAGGTCGTTTTATCATGCCCCCTCACACGTGACCACTTGGGGCATACATGGCTGGTGTGCCTTCTGGGAGGATGCCTGATTCTTCTATCACTGACATGGTGTCCAGGACCATTTGCACTTTCCATCCAAGGGTTGGAGGCAAGGGTAGGGCCACATCATTCCAGGTTCAGAGACCCATGCCATAAGATGCTGGCTTTTCATCTTCCATGTAAATCGAGTTCAAATTCCTCAGACCTTCATTCACATAGGCTTGCAGCGCACCCTTCTTGCTACAAGGAAATAGTAGGTGAGTGTTGTCTGCTGCGTGCAACTAGTTCTGAGTTTGGTGTATGGCTATTTCCTTAGAGATTGCAAAACGCTCCTCTGTTACAGGAAGGAAGATGTGAGGAGCCTCTTGTCTTGTTCATGGACTTCATTTCCGGAGGTACACATTACGACACTTTGACAATGCTGTCAGATGCACGATGGAAATGTTTATCCCTTTCAAAGTGAAATTGTAAGTTTAATGGCAGTACTTCTGCCGGTGTTTTCTCAGTGATTTTTGGGTGCCCCTCTCCCATGCTTTCCCGATATATTTGGAATCACTCCTCTCTTCATGAAACAATGTATCCCTTGAAAGTTGCATTCTTCACAGACACATTTCCCAGAGATAAGTGTACCTCGTTTTCCATATGTTCTTGCATGCCCTCTCTGAAAGGCTTCTGTCTTCAGGAAGCTGTTTTTTCTTGAAATAATTTTACCAACAGTGAGGTCACTAAACTGAAGGAGATGGCACTTTCCTTTATGCTTCCATACATACATGTGCAGAGACATCTTTATGTTACTGGGGCATCCCACAGAGGTTTGTTTCTCTGAGATCAGCATATGCCACTTTGCTTTCACTTCCACACACACCTTTGGAAAGGGTTCTTTCATCTATCTGGACCATGGGAGGTGTATGATGAACTACATTTTCCCTCAGTGGTGTGAACTTTTTCTTAGGTTTACCTCACACCGTGTTGACACCTACAACGACGACCTGGAAAAACACATCTATTGACCATTTCCTACTCCCAGACTTGTTTGTCAGAGACAAGGACATGGCCCCTTCCTTGCCCTTCCATATGCCTATTTTGAAATTTCTTCCACCATCACGAAGGAAGATGTCAGTAATAGCTCCATTTCCACCTGGAATTGTGCCTCAGATGTTAAGCTTAATGCTCTTTCCTTGTGCTTCTGCACATTCGTTTGGAAAGAGCTTCCAGAAAGATGATAACAGAATGGCGGATTCTTGACAGGGCTTGTTCTAAAGACATGTTGGTGGAACCTAACTTATACATTGCCACATACTATGGAAAGTCTTCTAACTACTGGAAAGCAATCAGTTGATGAAAGCTTCCTCAGCCTTGCTTCTTCCTAGAGCAAAATAGATATACATACACTGCTTATATATAGACATGTTCCCTGACACACTACAGATACCACACTACTACCCCATGAGTGACATTTCCACCATGCCTAGACCACACACATATATCACACGTACATCACACACACACACACACACACACACACACACAAATGTATGGAAGATGCGCACACTGAGAAACACACACAAAAAACCTCCAGGTGTGCACTCCACAAATACAAGAACAGGTGGATGACAATCCTTGGGATCCTATAAGAATGTAAAATCCCAACACCCGGAGGTAATGGAATATTGAGCTCCAGGTGTGGCCTCACAACTTGTTAATTTTTCATATATAATTCTCCTTTACTTTCTTTCTTCTGTACCTCTTCTCATGCTGTTTTCCCCTGTGTATTTTTCTTTATACCTTCTCCTCCACTCAACTAGATGTCTATTACACCAACTCATTTCTCATAGTTGCATTTTGAACTTATATTTTTACTCACCTATATTTTCTATAGATATATGCTTTATTTTAGCCCATGCTTCACTTTACTCAGTTTTACCTTTTTATATATACAAGTTTTACTTTCCTAGTAATATTGGAACAGAGTGTCCTCTAACACACAGACCAAAATATACCCAGGAACAAATGATACACTATGCTTCGTCCATGTGAGAGATTATAGACTCCCTCAACCAACCCCTTTAAATTTTTAAAATTTTATTTATTTATTCATTAAATTAAAAAAATTGTTTTAGTTTTAAAAATTTTATCTTTGTATTTCCTTTTGGCTTTGTCTTTTTATTGGTGGCATCTGACTGCTTGGAATTTTGCTAGGATGCATCTAACTTGGGTCATGTTTGATATTCTGGACTCTGTCCACTTGCTCAAACATCCCTCTAAAGAATGACTAGAAGGAGGAACTCCCAAAAAGAAAAAAAAAAATTCAGAGACAATGTCCTCTGGCACAGAACTAATGGATATGGATATAAGGAAGATGTCAGAGATAGACTTTATGGCAGCAATCATAAAGTCAATAGCTAGGCTTGAAAAAAACATTAGTGACAATATAGAATTTCTAAGGGCCAAAATGAGGTCTAATCAAGCCAAATTTAAAAATTCTGTAACTGAAATATAATGGCATATGAGATATGTAATGATAGTTGATATTTTGTAAAAAAAAAAAAAAAAAAAAAAAAAGATACTTCCTGGAAAAAAAATGCTATGACCGAGATGCAGTGTAAACTGGATACTCTAACATCCAGTGTAAATGAGGCAGAAGAGTGATTCAGTGATCTAGAAGAAAAGCCGATAGAAAGGAAAGCTGAAGAACATAGGGATAGGCAGCTAGTAGCACATGCGAATAGGCTTAGAACGATCAAAGACACCAAGAAACATTTGAACGTTAGAATTATTTGAATCCCCAAGGGGATGAGAGAGAGGACTAGAAGGTATATTTGAGCAAATCATAGCTGACAACTTTCCTAACATGAGGAAGGAAACAAGCATTTGTGTCCAAGAAGCAGAGAGGACCCCTCCCAAAATCAATAAAAATAGATCAACACCTAGACATGTAATATTGACTTCAAATCTTAGAGCCAAGCAATCTATCATAAAAGCTACAAGAGGGAAGATATTTCTTACATACTGAGGGAGGAACATCAGAATAATATCAGACCTCTCCAGAGAGACCAGGCATGCCAGAAAGGGCTGGCAGGACATATTCAAGGAACTAAATAAAAAGAACATGAGCCTAGAGTGTATTACCCAGCAAGACAATCATTCAGAAAAGATGGAGAGGGAAAGAGCTTCCAGGACTGGCAAAAGCTGAAAGAATATGTGACCACCGAGCTAGCCCTGCAAGAAATATCCAGGGGCAGAAGTTTCTCTCTATCTCTAAAAGAAGAATGGAAGCTTCTTGCTGACCAGCTAACTCTCTGGTATAGCCACTGGAGGTTTCCCTTTGCCCAAACCCAGAGGTGTTTCTTATTCCTGAGAAAGCCAGCTCATTGGGAAGTTGGGCTACTAGTTCCATTCTGAACATTATTGATTTGTTGAGAGAGAGGGATGAAGAGTGCTCATGACTTGGGGGAGGGGCAGAATGAGAGAATCTTTATGTAGACTCCCCGCAGAGCACACACCAGGACAAGGGGCTCCATCCCACAACCCATGAGATCATGACCTCAGCTACAACAAAGAGTTAGATACTTAACCCATGGAGCTCACCAGGTACCCTATTCTTTTCGCTTTATCTGAAACAATAGGATCCCAAGAGACCATTCTGAGTTCATGTCAGAGCAATATCCTCACTTTAAAGAGGAGACTCCCACAGAGTTCTCAGGACTATGGTTATGTTGCACAACAGGGCCTCTCAAAATTGGGTTTCAGAACACCTGAGACATCCAGAAACTTCAGGTGTCTGAAGAGACTCAGCAGAAAATATATGTATGTAGGCCAGACTGGAGGGTTTGGGCGTGAGTTGGCCTCATTCCTGGGGCAAAGGGAAACAAAATTAGTTCTCTCCTTCCCAGGTTGATTTTTGTGTTTCTGTTCCTGTGCAGATCATCTTAATAGGCACTCCCAGAACCTTCCATATTTCAAACTGTGTCTTGGCTCACATTTAGAGGTCATGGAGTTCTCACTCACATGGCATCATCCCAGATATTGACAAGTTCTCACTTTGCCTATGTTCACTGACCATAATTGGTGTCTGATATCCTCCCCAAAACAATGGTCCTCCAACCTTGTGCAGTGGCTGTGTACACTACTGTGGTTAGTGCACCAATGATTAGCTGTACAATTACCACACACACACCCTCTCACACTGCATATAACACATACAAAGGCGCAGCCCACAGACACCACAGAAACAGCAGACACTGACACACTTCCATCACACGCCAACAACACAAACTATACATACAAGCCATGTACAACACATAGCCTACAGGCACAACACCAATATATCACACACAGCACATATACACCATACACCTATATGCTTCCAAGAGAGCACACCCATACTAAACATACACCATACACACACCACTCCTACAAAGAACACAGACATATATACTGCACTCACACATAACACAGAATACACATAAACGACACACAGAACACTTACACCACACACACAAAAATGCATATAACCACCCACAGTGCCCATGTGGAACATACACCACAAATGTGCCACACACAAAACTCTCACAGGACACACAGAGCACAGGCCTATCAAAGACATAGAAAACACTCACCAAGTTCACCACATACACACACACACAACCCATGCAACACACACAATGCAAGACACATACCTACTTTACACACATCAGTCCAAAACCATACACAGTAGACATACACCAGATACACACGTTTCATTTCCGTCATATAAAACACAGTCACACCACAAACGCCCATATGCTTTATACATATATATCACCTGCATGGAACATCAATGTTATAAGCAAACACATAGAAGGCACACACAGCCCATATCCTCCCAAAACTCGGGCACTACAGACACCACACTCCAGACTCATAGACCACACATTCACCATGCCTAGGCCAAACAAATACATCACACATACACCTCACACACACAACACGTATGTAACATATATGCATGACCAAACACACACACAAAGCCTACAGGCATGCACTACACAAATACTAAATACACAGCACACATGCCACATGCATGCAGACAGACCACCCATACAACCCACAACCACAGAGTCACTACACACACAGGACCCCCCAAATGCCACACCAATGGCAAACATGCATACCACAAATTAGAGAAATGGAAAACACAATACCCATAATACTCACACAATACATGCAATACCAACAGGGGTAAGTCACACAGAGACAGGCACCACACATATACCACACTCATACATGTACCATGAAAACCTATGAACACCACACATAGCACTCATAGTACACACACCCCAAAAGGACAGCAGACAAAGGCAACACCTCCACAACAGGCACACCACACCTACAACACACACCAGCCCTACAGGGCCAAAACACAGCACATGAAATATAAACAATGCCCAACAAAACACCACACACATCCCACACTCAAACCACTTGTATAACCCACACCCAACAGATTCATGCCACTCATAAACCCATTTTCCACATCTGCATCACAAACAATATAGATATGACAAAGACAACATATAGACCACACACACCTACCCATATCATCAAGACAACACACCACCCTATGCTACACACACACAACACCTATTCGACACATAACACATATCTCAAATGCACTCCACCCATACAAAACAAAAACGTACAACCACACTGCAAACACACTACTCACAGCTATAGACAATCAGGTCACCTATTCCCCTCACACACACTCCACAAGGAACAAAGAAATCACCACAAATACAGCTCCCCACACCCTAAATATGCTGCCTACATGCCACAACTCTACCACTCACCCACGCCTCACATCACCACACATGTACCACAGGAATTCAACATATTAATGTGACACAACACCACACATATGCCAAATGTACATATGGAAACCACACCAAAACCAACACACACATCAATGCATTACACAGTACAATGCACCCTGCAAAGGCAGCATAAATTACATGCATATACTATGTATGCACAGGTCACAAGACAGCACACACTAAATATATTCCAGAAACTCACAACACTTATGCCACACAAAAGCACACCAAGCATACACAACACAAACACCATACACAATCACAATACACCACACACACCATGCATTGCCCACCAGTGTACCACACAGAACCCACATAAAAAGGCAACACACACACACACACACACACACACCATGCCACACTATAGATATACCAAACTCAGCACACATAGTCTACCCAAAACCGGACTGGACATACACCAAGAACAAAGAACACAAATAACCCATGCACAACACACACCCTGCAAACACACTGCATGTATATATATATCATACATACACACCACACACCCCACCACCCATATATGCTACAGACACAAATATACATCATACCAAGCACATCTCCATTACACTCCACCCCCGAGTACAGCACACAAGACACACACCATATACATACCACTCATGAACTGCACACACACACACACACAACATACCTCTACCATGCAGATACACTCATCTATTCAGCACAACTGTATATACCACAGAAGCCAGAACTGTATATACCAAAGAAGCCAGAACACCTGTCAGAGTCATCTCACACTGAAACAACACCAACTACACACACACAGTCACACACACACACACCACCACCACCACCACACATTACTCATATAATGAGCAAAGACACACACACACACATCTGCTTAATTCTTGGTTGGCTGGTGTCAGCCTGCTGATAACATACCCAGCTTTTCTCCCTCCCCAGGCTGATATTTGCATATCTTCATTATGAAGAAAAGATAGATCACCATTCACATACTTTACGGCATGGCCTGCTCAGAAAAAGCCCCTGCCTGGAATAATGCACCAAGTCCCACTCAAAACACTTGAGAATCGCCCCCCAAAGCACCCTGCTCTCCCTGAGCCACCCCTACCCGTATTCACTGATGGGAAAGACAGGAAAAGGTGCCAGGGCCAGAAGCTTTCTCTCTTTTGGCTGGAAGAATTCAGAACTCTTGCTGACAGGGCTCCCAGGTGTAGCCACTGGAAGTTCCCTTTGCCCAAACCCACAGCTGTTTCTTATTCCTGAATGGTGAGCTTGCTAGTAAAGTGTGCTTGCTAGTCACTTCCTTTTCGACATTTTCATATTCTCATCTCTAATGAAGAACTCTGGCTCCCTGTACCCACTTCCATGCATTGGTTCTCTTTCCATACTAACTTCAGCCTTGAAGCCGTTCATATCCTGTTTCTCAGAGCTGTATTATCTCCTCTAATCTGGGAGTCCGGCCAAACTCTTGGGCCTGTGCATTAGGCTGAGCCACAGGATATGTTGCAATTTGGTCTCAGAAATACATGGACATTGGGAGGGATAGGGGGTTGTAATACGGCAGCTGAGGCTGGGTGGGAGGTTTTGAGAGACGCCAGAGACACCTGGTCAAATTTCTGTAGCAAAAGGAAACAAAGATCAGCCTCTGGCCAGATATATTTCATTCCCATTGGAATGGATAACATTGGCCCTCCTGGTAGCCATTCTCCTAAGCTTGCTGAATTTCCACCTAGACCATGGTTCATATTTGTGGGATATGGAGCTGTCACTCAGACAGCCCCCCCCTCAGTGGTCGGTGGCAAGTTTCCATTCTGGTCCTGTGCTCAGTGAGAGCAGTCAGTGTCTGATATCACCAAGGACCCTGGTGCTCCCTCGAGACTGCATGCTGCTTCACTTGAAGGAGTATGTACTAGAATGGGTGGTCAGCTGGCTCTATTCTTTGCCTCACTCTGATGCCTCTGTTCTGAAGACCAGATGGCAAGGGCAGGCAGAGTATTCTGCAGGTCCTGGTGATGGCTCTTTCAAAACATTCAGAAAAATTTGACTGAAGCCCCAGTTTCTTTTTTTTTAAGATTTTACTTATTTATATGACAGACAGAGATCACAAGTAGGCAGAGAGGCAGGCAGAGAGAGAGGAGAAAGCAGGCTTCCCACTGAGCAGAGAGCCCAATGCAGGGCTCGATCCCAGGACCCTGGGATCATGACCCGAGCCGAAGATAGAGGCCCCAACCCACTGAGCCACCCAGGCGCCCCTGAAGCCCCAGTTTCAAACACAGACATGTCAACAGAGAGGAATCACCTGCTTCCCCTCACTGACTGCTGTCTCTATTCACTGGCTTGAAGTGCAGGAGAAAGATCTAAGACCAGAAGTTGTCCCTCTATTTATAAAAGAAGAATGGAAGCCTCATGCTGACCAACACTCTGGTTTAGCCAGTGGAGGTTTCCCTTTGCCCAAGCTCAGAGGTGTCTCTTCTTGCTGAGATGGCCAACTCTTTGGAAGACTGGGCTATTAGTTCCATTCTGAACATTATTGATTTGGTTGAGGGAGTGGGATGGAGAGTGCACATGACTTGGGGGAGGGGCAGAATGAGAGAATCCTCATGTAGACTCCCTACAGAGAAAACACCAGGACAAGGGGCTCCACCCCACAGCCCATAAGATCATGACCTCTACTGCAAGCAAGAGGCAGATACTTCACCTGCTGAGCTAACCAGGTATTCTACCCTTTTCTCTTTCTCTGAAATGAGAGGATCCCAAGAGACCATTTTGAGTCCGTGTCTCAGAAATATCCTTGCTTTCAAGAGGAGAGTCCCACAGAGTTCTCAGGACTCTGGTTATTTTGCACCACAGGGCCCCTCAAAATTGGGTTTCAGAGCACCTGAGACATCCAGAAGCTTCAGGTGTCTGAAGAGGCTCAGCAGAAAATGTTTGGGTGTAGGCAAAATGAGAGCATTTGGGTAGGAGGTGGCCTCATTCCTGGAGCAATGGGAAACAAAATTCTCTCCTTCCCAGGTTGATTTCTGTTTGTTTGTTTCCGTTCCTGTGCAGATCCTCTTCATAAGCACTCCCAACACCTTCCATATTCCGAAATGTGTTTTGGCTCACATTCAGGGGTCATGGAGCTTTCACTAACACAGCATCATTCCAGATGTTGACGAGTTCTCACTTTGGTTCTGTGTTCAGCGACCATAATTGGTGTCTGATATCCCCCCAAAACAATGGCCCTCCAACCCCGTGTAGTGGCTTCATACACTACTGAGTTACTGCACCAATGACTAGCTGTACACTCACAACACACATACCTTCTCACACTGCATATAACACATAAAAAATCATACCCCACAGGCACCATGAAAACAGCCAACACTGACACACATCCATCACACGCCAACAGCACACACTAGACATACACACCATGCACAACAAAGCACCAGCAGGCACCACACCAATTTCACACACACACACAGCACACATACATCATTACCTATATGCTACACATAGAGCACACCATACACCTATATGCTACACATAGAGCATACATACACCATACACACACCACTCCTACACAGAACAGACATATACACTGCACTCACACATCACACAGAAAACACACAGAATACACATACATCACACTCAGCACACCTACACCACATACACATCAATGCATATGACCACCCAGTCACCACACGCAGTGGCTATACAGAACATACACTACACATGTGCCACACACAGAACTCTCACATGATACACATAGCACACGCCTTTCACAGGCGTAGAAGACACTCACCAAGTTCACAAAACACACACACATACACACAACACGTGCAACACACACAATGCACACTACATACCTACTATAAACAAACCCATCCAAAACCATACGCAGCAGACATACACCATACACACACATTTCATTTACCTTATATCCAACACAGTCACACTCCAAACGCCCCATATGATTAACACATATATATCACCTGCACAGAACATCAATGTTACACAACACAAATACACACACAGAAGTCACCTCCAGCCCATATCCTACCAAAACTCACATGCAGTACAGACACCACACTCCTACCTCATTGACAACATATTCAACATGCCTAGGCCACACAAATAATTCACACATTCACCTCACACAACACATATGTAACACACATGCATGGACAGAACACACAAAGCCTACAGGCATGTACCACACAAATACTAAATACACAGCACACATGGCACACACACACAAGTGGACATCACCAATGCACCACACAATTAATTACACAGACACTACACACACAGGATTCCCTAAATGCCACACCAATGCCAAACATGCATACCACCAAGAAATTTCAGAAATGGAACACAGAATACACATATTACAATACACGTATAGCACCAACACAGGTAAGTCACACAGAGACAAGTACCACCCATATACCACACTCACACATGTACCATGAAAACCTATGAACACCAAACACAGCACTCATAGCACAAACACACACCAAAAGGACAGCAGACACAGGCAACACCTCCATCACAGGCAATCACACCTACAACACACACCACCCCTACAGTACCAACACACACTTCATGTAATACAAAAAAATGCCCAAAAAACACCACACACATCCTCCACTGAAATCACTTATATAACACACACCCAAAAGATTCAGACCACTCATCATAAACCCATTTTCCACAACTGCATCACAAAAAACAGATATCATGCAGACAATAGACCACACACACCTACCCACATCATCAAGACCACAAACAGCACCCTATGCTCCACACACACTACACCTACTCAACACATGCACATGTCTCAAACTCATACCACCCATACAAAACACAAACACACCAACATACGGCAAACACACTACACACAGCTATAGACAATCATGTCACCTATTCCCCTCACACACACTCCACAGGCAACAAAGAAATCGCCACACATACAGCACCCACACACCCTGCATACAGTGCGTACATGCCACAACTCTTCCACTCACCTACACCTCACATCACCACACATATACCACAGGAATTCAACATATTAATCTCACACCCACACGCCAGACATATGTCAAATGCACACACGGTAACCACACCAAAACCAACACACACATCAATACTTTACACAATACAATGCACCCTGCACAGGCAACGTAATACATGCATATACTACATATGTACACATCACATAACAGTACACACTACATATATATGAGAGACTCAACACTTCTGCCACTGAAAAGCATGCCAAGCATACCCAAACCAAACACCATATGCATACCACAATACACCACACACACACACACACACACACACACACACACAATGCATCTCTCACCAGCATACCACACAGAGACCACATAAAGACACCACACACACAGACACAAATACCCATGCACCATGCACACATCATAGATACACCAACCTCAGCACACGTAGTGCACCACAGATACACCAGGAACAAAGGACACAAATAACCCCCCACACAACACATACCTCCCAAACATAATGCATGTATATCATGCAAACCACAAAAGCTACCATCCACATACACTACAGAAACATCCAACATATACCACACCAAACACATCTCCATCACACACCAGTCCCACGTGCAACACACAACACACATACCACACACATACCACTCACTAACTGCATATACACACAACACACCTCTAGCACACAGACACACTCACCTATTCCAAATACCTATATACACCACACATTCACCTTGGAAGCCAGAACACCTGTCAGACTCATCTCACACTCAAACAACACCGAATACACACACAGAGTCACACACACACAGCCCACCACCACTACCACACAATACTCATATAATGTGCAGAGATGCATACACACAAACACACACACACACACACACACACACATCTGCTTAGTTCTTGGTTGGCTGGTGTCAGCATGCTGTTACATACCCAGCTTGTCTCCGTCCCCAAGATGGCTGATTGGTATGCCTTCATTAGGAAGCAAATGTAGTTCACCCCTGCACAGAATGCTTCACAGCATGACCTGTTCAGAATGAGTCCTTGCCTGGTATAGTGCCACAAGTTCCCATTCAAAACATTTGAGAGTTGCCCCCAAATCTCCCCTGCTCTCCCTGAGCCACTCCTACCTGTATTCACTGATAGAAAAGACAGGAAATGGAGCCAAGGCCAGAAGCTTTCTCTCTTTTCAGCAGGAAGAATTCAGGACGCTTGCTGACAGGGCTCCCAGGTGTAGCCAATGGAGGTTCCCTTTACCCAAGCCCACAGCTGAGTCTTATTCTTGATATGGCAAACTTGCTAGGAAAGTGTGCTTGCTAGTCCCTTCCTTTTCGACAATATCACATTCTTATCTCTAAGGAAGATACTCTGGCCCTCTGTGTCCATGTCCATCCATTGCTTCTCTTTCCATACTAGCTTCAGCCTTGCAGCCATTCAGGTCTTGGGTCTCAGAGCCATAGCCTCTCCTTTAACCCAGGAGTCTAGCCAAGCCCTTGAGCCTGTGCATTAGATAGGGCCACAGGATCTGTTGCAATTTGGTCTCAGAAATACATGGACATTGGGAGGAATAGGGGATTGTAATATGGCAGCCAAGGCTGGGCTGGAGGTTCTGAGAGACAACTGGTGTTACTTCTGTAGCAAAGGGAAACAAGGTCAACCTCTAGCCAGATATACTGAATTCCCATTGGAATGGACAACATTGGCCCTCCTGGTAGCCATTCTCCTAAGGATTCAGAATTTCCAGGCAGATCTTTGTTCACTTTTGTGGGATGTGGAGCTGTCACTCACACAGTCACCACTCAATGGTCGGTGGCAAGCTTCCATTCTGGTCCTGTACTCAGTGAGAGTAGTCAGTGTCTTATATCACCAAGGAATCTGGTGTTCCCTCTTGTGACTGCATGGTGCTTCACTCAAACAAGTAAATACTGGAATGGGTGGTCAACTGGCTCTATTCTTTGACTCACTTTGATGCCTCTTTTCAGAAGACCAGATGGCGAGGGCAGGCAGAGTATTCTGCAGGTTCTGTGAGGGCTCTTTCAGAGCATATTTAGTGAATTTTCAGTGAAGCCTCAGTAGCAAACACAGGAGCGTCAACAGAGAAGAATCACCTACAACCCCTGAATGACTTCTGTCTCTAGACACTGGCTTGAAGTGCAGGAGAAAGATCCAAGGCCAGACTTTGTTCCACTATTTATTAAAAAAAAAGAATGGACACCTCGTGCTGAGCAACTCTCTGGTGTAGCCAGAGGGGGTTTCCCTTTGCCCAAGCCCAGAGATGTCTCTTCTTCCTGAGAAGGCCAACTCGTTGGGAGATTGGGCTACTACTTCCATTCTGAACATTATTGATTTGGTTGAGGGAGAGGGACGGAGACTGCTTATGACTTGGATGAGGGGCAGCATGAGAGAATCCTCATGTAGACTCCCCGCAGAGCACACACCAGGACAAGGGGCTCCATCCCACAGCCCATGAGATCATGATGTCTGCTGCAGCCAAGAGTCAGATACTGAGCCAAATAGGTAGTCCTACCATTTTATCTCTATCCCAAATGAGAGGGTCCCAAGAGACCATTCCTAGTCCAGGTCTCAGAGCAATATCCTCTCATTCAAGAGGAGACTTCCACAGAGTTCTCAGGACTGTGGTTTTTTGTTTTGTTTTGTTTTGTTTGTGTGTTTTTTGTTTTTTGTTGTTTTTGTTTTGTTTTGTTTTGTTTTGTTTTCATCACGGGGTCCTCATACTTGGGTTTCAGAACACCTGGGACATCCAGAAGCTTCAGGTGTCTGAAGAGGCTCAGCAGAAAATGTTTGGGTGTAGGCCACACAAGATGTTTTGCATGGGAGGTGGCCTCATTCCTGGGGCAAGGGGAAACAAGGTTAGTTGTCTCCTTCTGAGGTTGATTCTTGTGTGTTTGTTTCCATTCATGTGCAGACCCTCTTCATAAGCTCTCCCAGAACCTTACATATTTCAAACTGTCTTGGCTCACATTCAGAGGTCATGGAGCTCTCACTCAGACAGCATCATCCCAGATGTTGACAAGTTCTCACTTTGGTTCTGTGTTCAGCGACCATAACTGGTGTCTGATATCCCCCCCAAAAGGTTAGCCCTTCCAAACCTGTGCAGTGGATGCGTACATGACTGTGGGTAGTGCACCCATGATTAGCTGTACAATCACTGCACACATGCCTTCCTACCCTGTATATAACACATACAAAGGCACACCCCACAGACACTACTTAAATGGCTGACGCTGCCCCACTTCCATCACATGCCAACAGCACAAACAACACATACACTCCATACACAACACATAGTCAGCAGGTACCACACCAATATAACACACACACAGCACACATACACCATTCACCTATACAGTATGCATAGAGCACACACATACGAGACATACACCACACACACACCACTCCTATGAAGAACACAGGCATATACACTGCAATCACACCTCGCAGTGAAAACACACAAAATACACATACCACACACAGCACACCTACACCACACACACATCAATGTATATGACCACTCAGTTACCACACACAGTGCCCATTCACAATGTACATCACAACTGTGCCACACACAAAACTCTTACATGCCACACGTAGCACATGCTTATCATAGACATAGAATAACACTCGCCATGTTCACCCCCCCACACACACACACATCGTGCCACACACTCACTGCATGCCACACACCTACTCTACACACACCGGTCCAACCCACACACAGCAGCCAACACAATACACGCACATTTCATTGACCTCCTATCCAACACAGCCACACTACAAACACTCCATATAATTAACACATATATATCACCTGAATGGAACATCAATGTTACACACAAAATCATAGACAGAACACATAGCCCATATATTAGCAAAACTCAGATGCACTACAGATACCACACTCCTCCCTCATAGATGAGACATTCCTCACCCCTGGACCAAACAAATACATCATATGTACATCTCACACACAGAACAGGTATGTCCCATGCATGCACAGCCAAACACACACACACAAAGCCTATAGGCGTGCACTGTGCAAATACTAAATATGCAGCACACATGCCACATGGACACAGAGAGACATCACCCATGCACCACAAAATTACACAGACACTACACACACAAGATACTGAGAACACCACACCACTGCAAAATATGCATACCACCAAGAATTTCCAGAAATGGAACACACAATACCCTTAATACACACAACCCCAAATACAATACCAACATGGGTAAGTCACATAGAGACAGGCACCACCCATATACCACACTCACACATGTACCGTGAACATCAATGAACACCACTCACAGCACTCATGGCCCACACACACACCAAAAGGAGAGCAGACATAGGCAATACCTCCATCACAGTTACATCACACTTACAACACACACCAACCCTACAGTGCCAACACACACCACATGCCATACAAACAATACCCAACAAAAACATCACACACATCCCACACTAAAACCACTTGTATAGCACTCACCCAACAGATTCATCCCACTCACCATAAATGAATTTTCCACATCTGCATCATAAAACCACACATTTATGACACAGATGATAGATATACCACACACACCTACCCACATCATTGAGACCACACACACCACCCCATGCGCCACACGCACTTCACCTATTCCACACATAACACATATCTCCAATGCACACCACCCATAAAACACAAAGGCACCACCACACCACAAACACACTACACACAGCTATAGACAATCACGTCACCTATTCCCCTCACACACACTCCACAGGCAACAAAGAAATCGCCACACATATAGCACCCACACACCCTACATGCCACAACTCTGCCACTCACCCACACCTCACATAACCACACATGTACCACAGGAATTTGTCATATTAATCTCACACACACACCAGACATACACCAAATGCATACATGGAAACCACACCAAATCCACACACACACACATCCATACTTTACACAATTCAATGCACACTGCACAGGCAGCATAAATGAAATGCATATACTACATATGCACAGTTCGCATAGCAACAGACACCACATGTATACCAGAAATTCACAACACTTATCCTACTAAAAAGCACACTGAGCATACACAACACAAAGACCATACACACACCATGATTCACCAGTCACAGCATGCATCTCCTGGAAGCATACCACACAGAGACTACATAGAAAGGCAACAAGCCACACACACACCATACATACACCACAGATACACCAAACTCAGCAAACATATTTCACCGAAAACTGCACTGCACATATAGCAGGAATGAAGTAACAAACACACCACGCACAACACATACCCCAGAGACATATTGCATATATAGCATATATACACATTACATACCATACGATCCTTATACACTAAATAAACATCAAATATGCACCATACCTAACACATCTCCATTACATAGGAACCCCACATACAACACACAAGACACACACCATATAAGTACGACTTATGAACTGCACATACAAACAACACACTCTAGCACAGAGATACACTCACCTATTCAACACACCTATATATAACCACACATACACCTCAAAAGTCAGAACACATGTCAGACTCATATCACACTGAATCAACACCCACTACACACACACAGTCACACACACTTCACCAACATGACCACCGGTAACACACACCCTCATATAATGAGCAAAGAAGCATACACACACACACTCACTCACACACACAGAGACACCTGCTTATTTCTTGCTTGACTAGTGTCAGCCTGCTGATACATACTTAGGTTGTCTCCCTCTGCAGGATTTTTGATGTGCCTTCATTATAAAGAAAAGATAGCTCACCCCTGCTCAGAATGCATCACAGCATGGCTTGTTCAGAAAGAGGCCTTGCCTGGTAGAGTGCCCTGAGCCTCTACCCAAACCACTTAAGAGTCGCCGCCCAAAGCACCCCTGCTCTCCCTGAGCCACTCCTAGCTGTATACATTGATCGGAAGGACAGGAAATGGAGCCAAGACCAGATGCTTTCTCTCTCATTCAGCAAGAAGAATTCAGACTTCTTGCTGACAGGACACTCAGGTGGAGCAAATGAAGGCTCCCTTTGCCAAGGCACAGTTGTTTCTAATTCCTGATATGGCGAGCTCACTAGGAAAGTGTGCTTGCTAGTTATTTCCTCTCTGACATTTTCACAGTCTCATCTCTACTGAAGAACTCTGGCCCTATGTATCCACTTCCAACCACTGGATCTCCTTCCACACTAGCTTCAGTCTTGAGGCCATTTGGATCCCGTGTCTCATAGCATTATTTTCTCCTTTAACCTGGGAGTCTGGCTGAACCCTTGGGCCTGTGCATTAGATTAGGCCCCAGGATCCGTTGCAATTTGATCTCAGAAATACATGGACATTGGGAGGGATAGGGGATTGTAATATGGCAGCAGAGGCTGGGCCAGAGGTTTTGAGAGACACCTGGTCACATTTCTGTAGCAAAGGGAAACAAAGTTAAAACAACTGTCAAATTTATTTCATTCCCATTGGAATGGACAACATTGGCCCTCATCTAGCCATTCTCCCAAGCTTACTGAATTTCCAACCTTCCCTTGGTTCACATTAATAGGATATGGGGCTGTCACTCACACAGCCAACACTCAGTGGTAGGTGGCAAGTTTCTGTTGTGGTCCTGTGCTCAGCGAGAGTAGTCAGTGTCGGATATGGCCAAGGAATCTGGTGCTTCTTCTTATGATTGCATGCTGCTTCGCTGCATGGAGTAAGGACTGGAATGGGTGGTCTGCTGGCTCTATTCTTTGACTCCCTCTAATGCTGCTGTTCTGAAGACCAGATGGCAAGTGTAGGCAGAGTATTCTGCTGGTCCTGGTGAGGGCTCTTTCAGCGCATATTCAGTGAATATTGACCGAAGGCCCAGTTGCTGACAGAAGAGTATCCATAGAGAGGAATTACCTGCTTCCCCTGAATGACTGCTATCTATAGTCACTGGCTCGAAGGGCAGACTTTGTGCCTCTATTTCTAGACTTCAAGGGAAGACTTTGTGCCTCTATTTCTAAAAGAAGAATGGAAGCCTCTTGCTGACCAACTCTCTGGTGTAGCCAGTAGAGGTTTCCCTTTGCATGAGCCCAGAGGTGTTTATAGTCCTGAGAATTCCAACCCTTTGGGAGATTGGGCTAGTGGTTCCATTTGTAACATCGTTGTTTTTTTGTGAGAGAGAGGGATGGGGAATGTGCATGAATTGGGGGAGGGGCAGAAAGAGAGATTCTTCATGTAGTCTCCCCACAAAGCACACACCTGGAGAAGTGGCTCTATCCCACAACTCATGAGATCATGACATCAGCTGCAACCAAGAGTCAGATACTTAACCCACAGAGCCCACCAGGCGCTACTCTCCTTTTCTCTTTTTCTGTAACTAGAGCAGCCCTATGGATCATTCCATGTCTCTGTCTAAGAGGAATATGCTCACTTGAAAGAGGAGACTCCCACAGAGTTCTCAGTACTGTGCTTATGTTGAATGCAAGGCCCCTCCAAATTGGATTTCAGAACACCTGGGACATTTGGAAATTTCAAGTGTGTGAAGAGGCTCGGCAGGAAATGTTTGTGTGTAGGCCAAATGCACAGTTTTGATGGGAGTTGGCTTCATTCCTGGGGCAAGGGAAACAAACTTAATTCTCTCCTTCCCAGGTTGATTTTCCTGTTTGTTTCCTTTCCTGTGTAGGTCCTCTTAATAGGCACTCCAATAACCTTCCATATTTTGAACTGTGTCTTGGCTCATATTCAGGGGTCATGGAGCTCTCACATGGAATTGTCCCAGATTTTGACAAATTCTCACTTTTTTTCTGTTGCAGAAATTGGTTTCTGATATCCCCTCAAAAACGATGGTCCTCCAACCCTGTGCAGGCACTGCAGAAGGTACTGTGGTTAGTGCACCAATGATTACCTGTACGATCACAAGACACATGACCTCTCTCACTGCATATAACACATACCAAGGCGCACCCCACAGGCTCCATGAAATCAACGTAAACTGACGTATTCCATCACATGTCAACAGCACAAAATACACATACATACCATGCACAAACCATGGCCTGCTAACAATGCCCCAATAGATCACACACACAGCACACATTCAACATACACCCATACGCTACCAAGAGAGCACACCCATACTAGACATACATCATACACACACCACTACTACATAGAACACACACATTTACACTGTACTCACATGTCACACAGAAAACACACAGAAGACATACACACCACACACAGCACACCTGCATCACACTCACATGAATGCATATGACTACCCCATCACCACATGCAGTGCCCAGATGCAACATACACTACACCTGTGCCACACCCAAAACTCTCACAGGACACATGTAGCACATACCTATCAGAGAAATATAGAAAACACTTCCCAAATTCACGACACACACAAGCACTCACACATAATGCGTGCAACCCACAGAATGCACGCCACATACCTACTCTACACACACCCATCCAAAACCATACACAGCAGATATACACCATACACACACATTTCATTGACCTCATATCCAACACAGTCACACACAAAACACCCCATATAATCTACACATATATATCACCTGCACGGGACATCAATGTTACACACAAACACATATAGGGACACACAGCCCATATCCTACCGAAACTCACACGCACGGCAGACACAACACTCCTACCTCATGGATGATACATTCCCCTCTCCTAGACCTCACAAACACATCACATGTACCCCTCACACACACAACACATATGTCACATGCACATATGGCCAGACACACACACAAAGCCTACAGGCTTGCTCTCCACCAATACTAAGTACCCAGCACCCATGCTACATGCACACAGGCAGACATTACCCATGCACCAGCCCACTACACAGGCACGACACACAAAATGTCACAACGAGGCCAAACATGCATACCACCAAGAAATTCTAGAAATGGCACACACAATATTCAGAAGAGTCACACCACACCTACAACACCAACATGGGTAAGTCATCCAGAGACAGATACCACCCATATACCACACTCACACATGTACCATTAAGACCCATGAATACCCACGCACAGCACTCATAGTGCACACACACACCTAAAGGACAGCAAACATAGGGAACACCTCCCTCACAGCACATCATACCTCCAACACACACCATCCCTACAACGCAAACACACACCACATGCCATAGAAACTATGCCCAACAAAAATACGACACACACTCCACACTGCAATCCCTCATATAACACACACCCAACCAATTCATACCACTCATCATTGACCCAATTTTTGCATGTACATCACAAACAATATAGGCATGACACAGACAACATATAGAACACACGCACCTACCCACATCATCAAGACCACACACACCACCCTGTGCTCCCACCCTCTATACCCATTCCACATATAATACATATCTCCAACACACACCACCCATAAAAACACAAAAGCACCACCTCACTGCAAACACACTACACTCACCTATAGATAATCATGTCACCTATTCCCCTCACACACACTCTGCAAGCAACAAAGAAATCACACCACAACCAGCAGCCACACACAACACATACACTGCCTACATGCCACAACTCAATCCCTCATCCATGCCTCACATCACCACATATTTACCACAGGAATTCATCATATTAATCTCACACACACACTGAGCATATGCTAAGAGGACGTCATTATACATATGTTCAGGCACGCCCTTTCTAAAAGGCTTCTATCTTCAGGAAGAAGTGGTTATTTGAAAGACAGTCTTACCAACATTGTGGTCACTAGACTCCAGGAGATGGCACGTTCCTTTATGCGTCCAAACATACACTGGCAGACACTGCTAGAGGCTAACCGTGGCACCCCACACACATTTGTTTCTCAGAGATCAGCATATGGCCCTTTGCTTTGGCTTTTACACACACCTTGGAACGTCTTCTTTCTTCTTCACAGTGGCATCTGTATGATGAACCACATTGCCCAACAGTGGTGTTTCCTGAGATAAGTTAATCATCTGTTCCTTAGGCATATACGCAGACTGACTTGGACACTTACAATGACAACTTGGAAAAGTTCCTGTGGAAAATTTCCCTGAGAATTGTTTTCCAGAGTTAAGAACATGGTCCCCTCCTTTGCCTTCCAGCTCTATTTTGAGGTTAGCATGCAGCTCCATTCATCTTGGATTGGTGCCTCAGATTTTAAGCATATGGCTCTTTTCCTTGTGCTTCTGTACATACATTTGGAAATGCTAGCTTCAGGAAAGAAGATGTTAGCCGATTGATGGATCCTCCACAGGACCTTTTCTAGTGGACATGTTGATGCCACCTCCCTTAGGCATTTGCACATATTATGATCAAGGTTTTAGCTGATGGGAACTTAACAATTGACAGAAGCTTCATGTACTGTGTTTCTTCTTAGATTGAAGCAGATAGACTTACTCTCCTTATGTTTCCACACATACCCTGAAAATGCTTGTATCTCTGTGAAACAATATGTTTTTTGTAAATTCTGTGCTAGTCAGGCATATTTCTCAGAGCTAAGTACATGGGCATTCTCTGTGAATCCACACATACTTTTAAAGGACTAGGGTTCAAACTTCCTTGCAGCTGACCATAGGGGTCCACTAGAGGGGTGTGTGGAGGAATACACCAAGAGCTGAGCAGTGGGCCAGCATCAGGGTGAGGCTCTAGCTTCAGCTTTCGACTGTCAGGGCAGATCATATCCTTGTGGCATTGTTCACTAGTTGAGTCACAAAAACACTTTCACATTCTTGAGGAAACGCAGGGATCCAGGTGACATGTTCTTTCTCACAGTTCCTGGTTGATTACTCTGACATTGACCAAGTCTCTAGAATCGTTAGTGCTTTCCCAGATGTCAGGGACCTCTCCATTCCTCACAGAAGTGTTTCCCACAGGTCAGTGTATATCATTTTCCATAGGTTCTTGCATGCCCTTTCTGAAATGCTTCTATCTTTAGGAAGTTGTTCTTTGAAATAAGTTTACCCACACTGTGGTCCCTGGACTGAAGGAGATGGTACTTCCCTTTATGCTTCCATACATACATTTGCAGAGACGTCTTTAGGTTAACCATGGCACCACACAGAGTTTAGTGTCTATGAGAGCAGCATATGGCACATTGTCTTGGCTTTCACACACAACTTTGGAAAGGCTTCCTTCTTCTGGACAGTGGAAGCTATATGGTGAACTACATTTTCCTACAGTGGTGTTTCCACATATAAGTCAATGGCCTGTTCCTTAGGCTTCCCACAGACTGGCTTGACACTTACAATGACTACTTGGAACATACATCCATTGACCATTTCCTAATCTCAGACTTCTCTGCCAGAGTTAAGGACAGGGCCCCTTCTCTTCCCTTCCATATGCCTATTTTGAAACTTCTTCCACCATCACAAAACAAAATGTTAGTATACAGCTCCATTTGCCCTGTAACTGTGCCTCAGGTTTTTAACCTACGGCTCATTTCTTTTCCTTCTGAACATACATTTGGACACATTAGCTTTAGGAAAGTTTATAACAGAATGACAGATTCTTGACAGTTTTTTGTAAGGGACACATTGAGGGCACCTAACCTATGCTTTCCCTCTTACTATGGAAAAGGCTTCTAGCTACTGGAAACCTATCACTTGACAAAATCTTCCTCTATCATGCTTCCTCTTAGAGCAAAATAGATATAGGTACACTTGTTATATATAGACACGTGCCTTGAGAACCTTTTTATCTCATGAAATGAGATGTTTGTTGCAAGTTCCATGCTGGACAGGCATATTCCTCAGAGCTAAGCTATGGAATGTTCCCTAAGAATCCACACACAATTTAAAGGATTAGGATTCCAACTTCTTTGTGGCTGTCTGTGGGGGGTCCACTGGAAGGCTGTGAGGAGACATGCTCCGAGTTCTGAGCAGAGGTCCAGCATCAGGGTGAGGCTCTAGCTTCTGCTTTTGACTGTTGTGTCTTGTCATACCATTGTGGCATTTTTCACTAGTTGAGTCACCAAAATGCTTTCACGTTCTTGAGGCAACACAGGGATTCAGGTGACACGTTCTCTTCTGCAGTTTTTATCTGATCACTCTGACATTGACCAAGTCTCCAGAATCATTTGTACCTTCCATGATGTCGAGGACTTCTTAATGCCAGCGTCAGTGTTTCTGTTTTGAAATTGGGAGCATTCATATTCATGGCTGTTTGGAGATCTTCCTGTAGTCTTGAGGTGAGTTTCTGAGTCAGCCTGAGGCTCTCTGTCCTAGAAGCGTTGGGCAGGGTCATGGTAAGAGTGTTGTTGAGTTTCAGGCCTTTTAGTAACACCCAGCTGCCACGTGAACACTCAAGGGGCACATGTGGCTTTTGTGCCTTCTGGGTGTGTGCCTGATTGTTCTGGCCCTGACCAGTGTCCATTACCATTTGTGATTTCAGCCCCAGGGTTGGGGGCAGATTTAGATCCCCATCCATTCCAAGTGCAGGGCCTTGTGCTGCAAGATGCTGGGATTTATCTTCTCTGTCCATCGAGTTCAAATTCGTCGGCCTTCAAACAATAGGCTTGCAAGTGCAGCCTCGTTGCTACAAGGAAATATTAAGTGAGTGTTGTCTGCTGTGCGCAGCTGGTTCTCAGCATTCAGTGGATTGCTATTTCCTTCAATATAGCAAGATCAATTCGAAATTCAGATTGGAAAAACAGATTACTTGACCATTTCCTTCTCCAAGACTGATGTTGAAAATAAACAGAGATATATATTCCAAGACTGGCTATGTTTAAAAGAGCATGTAGCCATCAAGCTACCACTTCAAGAAATACTAAGGGGGCTTCTATAAACATAGAAAGAACCCAAAAATGACATAGAGCAGAATTTTACACAGACAATCTATAGAAGCAAGGTCTTCACAGAAAATGTGATGTCAGTAAAAACTTGTCTTTCAATAATTACTTCCAACGTGAACAGTCTAAATGCTCCCATAAAATGGCATTGGCTTGGGATGCCTGGGTGGCCCAGTTGGTTAAGTGGCTGCCTTCGGCTCGGGTCATGCTCCCAGCATCCTGGGATCGAGTCCCACATTGGGCTCCTTGCTTGGCAGGGAGCCTGCTTCTCCCTCTGCCTCTGCCTGCCACTCTGTATGCCTGTGCTTGCTTGCTCTCTGTCCCTCTCTCTCTGTCAAATAAATAAAATCTTTTTTTAAAAATGGCATTGGCTTGCACATTGGATTAAACAACAGGATCTGTCCATACATTGTCTACAAAAGACACTTTTGGAACTGAAAGTTTTATCCACACTGAAAGAGAAGGGAAGGAGAAGCATCTTTCATGCCAACGTGCCTCACATAACAGCTGGGGCAGCATTTCTCATATCAGATGAATTAGATTATAAGGTAAAGACTGTAGTTATAAATACAGAAGGACACTACATCATTGTTAAATGCTCTATGCCCCAAGAATTTCTAACAATTGTAAATATTTATGCCCCTAATATGGGAAAAGCCAACTACATAAGCCCAACTGTGAATCAAAATAAAGAGTCATATTGATATGAATACATTAATTATAGTAGATCTTAACATGCCAATCAACAATAGACAGATCATCCAACTGAAAATCAAGGAAGATACAAGAGCTTTCAATGACACATTGGGCAAGAAGAACCTCACAGATATACACAGAACACTCTAGGAGAACTCATTCTTCTCGAGTGCACATTTCTCCAGCATAGACCACATATTGGGTCAAAAATCAGGACTCAACCAATACCAGTAGATCAAGATTATTCACTGCATATTCTCAGACACACAAGTCTTTGAAACTGGTACTCAACCACAAGAAAAAATTTGGAAGGAATTCAAACACTTGGAAGCTAAAGACCATCCTGCCCAAGGATGTTTGGATCAACCAGGAAATCAAGAAAGAACTTAAACAATTCAAGGAAACTAATGAGAATGAAGATATACTGGCCCAAAACCTATGGGATATGACAAAGCTGGTCCTAAGGGGAAAATGCATGGTGATCCAAGCCTCAATCAAAAAAATTGAAAATTTTGGAAAACAGAAGCTCTCTTTACACCTTGAAAAACTGGAAAGTCAACAACAAATTAGGCTAACCCCATGTGCAAGAAGGGAAATAATCAAGATAGAGCAGAGATCAATGAATTAGAAACTAGACATACAGTAGAACGCATCAACAAAACTAGAAACTGTTTCTTTGAAAGAACCAATAAGGAAGGAAGGGGGCAAGATGGCAGACAATTAGTAGATGCTGTTTCAATCGGTCCCCTAAAGGGAGCTAATTATCTACCAGAACACTCTAGATATCCAAGGAATCAGCCTGAGACGTAGGATTATACAATTCTGGATCCCTATGGGGACAGAAGACACCAGTGGTGAGGTAAAGTGGAGTTTTGAAGGATCAGACTAATATTAGAGGATAAACAGAAGGGGGAGGGGCACCAGAAACAACCCACTGGAAAGTAGTACCCCAATAGGAGAGTGCCCTGTGATTGGAGACCAGCATGAACTTGGAGTCTGGTTAAAAGCACTCAACAAAAGCAAAAGATCTTAAGGGGCAACTGGTGGAATCAGCCGGTCATGGGCACAGGCTTAAGTCCAGGGACCCAGGGCGGCCACCTCTGGTGACTATCTGTGCCAGAGATAGTGTGGTAAAGCCTCTAGGTCATGGTCCCTGAGGTGCTGGGCACTCGTGAGAGAGTATGTGTGGATGCCAGCCTGCACTCTCTAGAACCACAGCCTTTTGCACTCTGCACACGCACTGCATGACCAGGGCCTGAGGCACTCTCCACACTGAGAGAGGTCCATGCTGGTGCTAGTCTGTGGTCTCTAGGACCAGTGGAGAGTCTGAACACTCCCAGACCTGGAGATGGGGTGTGAAAATATCACCACATTATCTCTGGTCAGGATATCTCTGGCGGTCCGGGCATGCCCAAACAGCAGTCCGGCAAAGGCAACCACTGGAAGCAGGCTCCCTGGACCAATATCACTAGTGGTTTTGGTAATACAGGGGTGCAAAGACAAGCAGGAACATCTGCTACCCCTAAGATGGTGGCTGGGGACGTGCTATGCTGGGGGGAGGTGACAGAGGGAGCGTCTGTGGGTTCTGGTTCATCCAAAGGGGAACATATTGAGGCTTCTCTCTGAGACAGAGGTCTCGGTGTAGTTTGCTTTCCTCTAAACCTCCAAAGAACTGCAAAAAGCTGCCAAGGGGAAAAACATCCTCTAGAGGACAAAAGCCCAGCCCCTTGAAAGGGGGCAGGAGGACTCAACCCAAGGAAGACTGCCTAAAAAACAGCACGGCAGGCCCCTCTCCAAGAAAGCCAGCCAAAAAAAAAGAGGACAATCACCACAGGGTCTCCATAAAACAGTAAAACCCCAATATGAGGGGAAAAGAAGATATTAAGGTCTTTGTAATTCTCTAAAACCTGTATATTTCATAGATACAACTTTTATTTTTAGTTTGTTCCCACTATTATCATTCTTTTTAATTAAAAAAAATTTTTAACCTATTTACCATCACAACGGGAGGTTCAACACAAAAAATTCCATACTAACCTTTTAACTTGAACTTTTTTGATACATATTCCTGTGTTTTTCTTTTCCCTTTTTAAAAAATACTCATATGGAGATAAGCCTCAAGGTAATCCTTTTTCCCCAATTAATACTTTCTCTATATGTAAACTAGTTTTAATACCTCTTTATCTTTGGAAAGTTGAGTCCTTTAAAAAAGTTATAAAGATACACCAAGGATGAATCAAAATAACCTTCCCTGCCCACAGTGAGGATTTATAACCACCCTCTCATCTTTTTTTCTATCAGTGTCTCTGTGTATTTGTTTTTGTTCTGGTATTATATAAATCTTATAACTGGGGTTCATTTTGGCTGAATTCTTTTTTTCTTGTCACTTACTTTTGTTGGTCTTTTTGTTTGCCCGTTTTTGTTTGTATACCTTATAAATCTTATATTGGGCCCATTCTGACTGGGTCTCCTCTTTCATTTTTTTTTCTGTCTCCCTCTTTCTCTCTCTTTTTTTCTTTCTTTTTGGTGGGGACTCGCAATTGTTCAGAAGCATTCCAGGGTGCACCTTGTCTGGATCACAGTTCATACATTCAGCTACATATCCCCTCACTCATCTCTCACCAAAATGACTAGGAGGAGGAATGCCAAACAGAGGAAAAATTCAGAGACAGTGCCCTCCCTATCAGAGCTATTGGATATGGACATAAACAGTATGTCAGAAAGGGCATTCAGGCTAACAATCATCCAGACAATGGCTAGGTTGGAGAAAAACATTAATGACAACATGGAATCAATTAAGGCAGAAGTGAAAGCCACCAGGGAAGAAGTTTAAAATGTGTTCAATGTGTTTCAATCTAATCTAAATTCTCTAAAAGCTAGGGTAACTGAGGCCAAAGATAGAATAAGTGATCAACAAGGCAAATTGATAGAGAAAAAATCAGGAGGAGGCTTGGAACAAACAACTTAGAAGCCATAAAAACAGAATTAGGTAAATAAATGATGCCATGAAACGTTCCAATGTCAGAATTATTGGAATCTCTGAGTGGGAGGAGAAAGAAAGAAGACTGGAAGATATAGCTGAACAAATTCTCCATGAAAATTTTCCCAATCTGGGGAATGGAACCAGCATACGTGTCATAGAGGCAGAAAGGTCTCCCCACCAAGATCATAGAATCTAGAAAGACTTTGAGACACCTGATTTTGAAGCTGATGAATCATAATTTTAGACAGAGTTCTAGAGAGCAGCTAGGGGGAAGAGAGAACAGACTCCTTACATACAGAGGAAAGCACATCAGAATAATGTCAGACATGTACACAGAAACATGGCAAGCTAGAAAGGGCTGGCAAGACATATTTAGGACACTAAATGAGAAGAACAGGCAGCCAATAAACTTTTTCCAGCAAGACTGACATTCAAAATGAATGGAGAGATAAAAAGCTTCCAAGACTGGCAAGGTTTAAAGGAGGATGTGACCACCAAGATGGCACTATAAGAAATATTTAGCGGGGTTTCTAAAAAAGAAGAAAGAACCCAAGAGTGTTGTAAAACAGAAATTTATGGGGAGAATCTATAGAAACAAGGACTTCAAGGGAACATGATGTCAATAAAAATGTATCTCTCAATAATCACTCTTAATGTGATTGGCCTAAATGCTCCCATAAAACAGCACAGGCTTGCGGATTGGGAAAAAAATGACAAGAACCGTCCATATGTTGTCTACAAGAGACCCATGTTGAACCTAAGGATATATCCAGACTGAAAGTGAAGGGATGGAGAAACATCTTTCATGCCAATGGGCCTCAAAAGAAGGCTGGGGTAGTGATTCTCATATCAGATAAATTAGATTTTAAACAAAAGATTGTAGTCAGAGATAAAGAAGGACACTACATCATTCTTAAAGGGTCTATCCACCAAGAAGATCTAACAATTGTAAATATTTATGCCCCCAGTATGGAAGCAGCCAACTACATGAGACAACTCTGAATCAAGATAAAGAGTCATACAAACCAAAAGAGACTCTTAATGTCATAAAACAAACTGAGGGTAGTGGGGAGGAGGGGTGTTGGGAGAGGGTGGTGGGGTTACATTACATGTTTAAATAAAATAAAAAAATTAAAAAGAAAGATAAAGAGTCATATTGATATGAGTATATTAATAGTAGGGGATCTTAAAAAGCCATTCTCATAATGGTCAGATCATCCAAGCAGAAAATCAATAAAGAAACAAGAGCATTGAATGACATATTGGACCAGATGGACCTCATAGATGTATACAGAACATTCCACCCTAAAACAACAGAATACTCATTTTTATCTACTGCACATGGAACTTTCTCCAGAATAGACCACATACTGGGTCACAAATCAGGACTCATCTGATGCCAAAAGATTGAGATTATTCCCTACATATTCTCAGACAACAATGCTTTGAAACTGGAACTCAACTACAAGAAAAAGTTTGGAAGGATTTCAAACACCTGGAAGCAGAAGACCACCTTGCTTAAGGATGCTTGGAGCAACCATGATATCAAAGAAGAACTTAAACAATTCATGGAAACCAATGAGAATGAAGACACTTCAATCCAAAACTGATGGGGTACATCAAAGACGATCCTAAGTGGGAAATATGTAGCCATCCAAACGTCCCTCAAAAAAAATTTGAAAAAGAAAAAAACAGAATAAACTAACTCTTTTTACAACTTAAAGAACGAGAGAATCAACAACAAATTAAGACACCCCACACAAAAGAAGGGACATAATCAAGATTAGAGCAGAGATCAATGAGATAGAAATTAGAGATACAGTAGAATGCATCAATGAAACTAGAAGCTGGTTTTTGAAAGAATCAATAAGATCAACAAACCATTGGCCAAACTAATCCAAAAGAAAAGAGAGAAGACCCAAATTAATAAAATTATGAATGAAAAGGGAGAGATCACGACTAACACCAAAGAAATAGAAACAATCATCAGAAATTATTATCAACAGGGGCGCCTAGGTGGCTCAGTGGGTTAAAGCCCCTGCCTTCCGCTCAGGTCATGATCCCAAGGTCCTGGGATCAAACCCCCACATCGGGCTCTCTGCTCAGCAGGGAACCTGCTTCCCTTCCTCTCTCTCTCTGCCTGCCTCTCTGCCTATTTCTGATCTCTGTCTGTCAAATAAATAAATAATTAATTAAATTTAAAAATTATTATCAACAGTTATATGGCAACAAGTTATGCAACCTAGATGAAATGGATGCATTCCTGGAAACCTATTAACTTCCAAAACTGAATCAGGAAGAAATTGACAACCTGAATAGACCAATATCTAATAACGAGATTGAAGCAATGATCAAGAACCTCCCAAAAACAAGAACTCAAGACCTGGCAGATTCCCTAGGAAATTCTATCAAACATTCAAAGAAGAAATAATACCTATGCTCCTGAAGCTCTTTCAAAAAAAATTGAAGCAGACTCTTCTTATGAAGCCAGCATTATCCTGATCCCAAAACCAGGGAAAGACACCACCAAAAAGGATAATTTCAGACCAATATCCCTGATGAATATGGATGCTAAGATTCTCAACAAGATCCTAGCTAATAGGATCCAACAGTACATTAAAAAGATTATCCACTGGAGGAAAGGTCTCAAATACACAACCTAACCCTACACCTTAAGGAACTCGAGAGAGAGCAACAAAGAAAGCCTAAACCCAGCAGGAGAAGAGAAATAATAAAGATCAAAGCAAAAATCAATGAAATAGAAACCAAAAAAACAATAGAACAAATCAATGAAACTAGGAGCTGGTTCTTTGAAAGAATTAATAAGATTGATAAACCCCTGGCCAGACTTATCCAAAAGAAAAGAGAAAGGACCCAAATAAATAAAATCATGAACGAAAGAGGAGAGATCACAACCAACACCAAAGAAATACAAACAATCATAAGAACATATTATGAACAACTCTATGCCAACAAATTCGACAATCTGGAAGAAATGGATGCTTTCCTAGAGACATATAAACTGCCAAAACTGAACCAGGAAGAAATAGATAACCTGAATAGGCCCATAACCAGTAAGGAGATTGAAACAGTCATCCAAAATCTCCAAACAAACAAAAGCCCAGGGCCAGATGGCTTCCCAGGGGAATTCTACCAAACATTTAAAGAAGAATTAATTCCTATTCTCCTGAAACTGTTCCAAAAAATAGAAATGGAAGGAAAACTTCCAAACTCATTTTATGAGGCCAGCATCACTTTGATCCCCAAACCAGACAAGGATCCCATCAAAAAAGAGAATTACAGACCAATATCCTTGATGAAAATAGATGCGAAAATTCTCACCAAAATACTAGCCAATAGGATCCAACAGTACATTAAAAGGATTATTCACCACGACCAAGTGGGATTTATTCCAGGGCAGCAGGGTTGGTTCAACATCCGCAAATCAATCCATGTGATACAGTACATCAACAAAAGAAAGAACAAGAACCATATGATACTCTCAATAGATGCTGAAAAAGCATTTGATAAAGTGCAACATCCCTTCCTAATCAAAACTCTTCAAAGTGTAGGGATAGAAGGCACATACCTCAATATTATCAAAGCCATCTATGAAAAACCCACGGCAAGTATCATTCTCAATGGAGAAAAACTGAGAGCTTTTCCGTTAAGGTCAGGAACACGGCAGGGATGTCCACTATCACCACTGCTATTCAACATAGTACTAGAAGTCCTAGCCTCAGCAATCAGAAAACAAAAAGAAATTAAAGGCATCCAAATCGGCAAAGAAGAAGTCAAACTATCGCTCTTTGCAGATGATATGATACTATATGTGGAAAACCCAAAAGGCTCCACTCCAAAACTCCTAGAGCTTGTACAGGAATTCAGTAAAGTGTCAGGATATAAAATCAATGCACAGAAATCAGTTGCATTTCTTTACACCAACAACAAGACAGAAGAAAGAGAAATTAAGGAGTCAATCCCATTTACAATTACACCCAAAACCATAAGATACTTAGGAATAAACCTAACCAAAGAGGCAAAGAATCTATACTCAGAGAACTATAAAGTACTCATGAAAGAAATTGAGGAAGACACAAAGAAATGGAACAATGTTCCATGCTCATGGATTGGAAGAATAAATATTGTGAAAATGTCTATGCTACCTAAAGCTATCTACACATTTAATGCAATGCCTATCAAAATTCCATCCAATTTTTTCAAAGAAATGGAACAAATAATCCTAAAATTTATATGGAACCAGAAAAGACCTCGAATAGCCAAAGGAATATTGAAAAAGAAAACCAAAGTTGGTGGCATCACAATTCCCGACTTCAAGCTCTACTACAAACCTGTCATCATTAAGACAGTATGGTACTGGCACAAAAACAGACACATAGATCAATGGAACAGAATAGAAAGCCCAGAAATAGACCCTCAACTCTATGGTCAACTAATCTTCGACAAAGCAGGAAAGAACATCCAATGGAAAAAAGATAGCCTCTTCAACAAATGGTGTTGGGAAAATTGGACAGCCACATGCAGAAAAATGAAATTGGACCATTTCCTTACACCACACACGAAAATAGACTCAAAATGGATGAAGGACCTCAACGTGAGAAAGGAATCCATCAAAATCCTTGAGGAGAACACAGGCAGCAACCTCTTCGACCTCAGCCGCAGCAACTTCTTCCTAGGAACAACGCCAAAGGCAAGGGAAGCAAGGGAAAAAATGAACTATTGGGACTTCATCAAGATCAAAAGCTTTTGCACAGCAAAGGAAACAGTCAACAAAACCAAAAGACAACTGACAGAGTGGGAAAAGATATTTGCAAATGACATATCAGATAAAGGGCTAGTATCTAAAATCTACAAAGAGCTTAGCAAACTCAACACCCAAAGAACAAATAATCCAATCAAGATATGGGCAGAGGACATGAACAGACATTTCTGCAAAGAAGACATCCAGATGGCCAACAGACACATGAAAAAGTGCTCCATATCACTGGGCATCAGGGAAATACAAATCAAAACCACAATGAGATACCACCTCACACCAGTCAGAATGGCTAAAATGAACAAGTCAGGAAATGACAGATGCTGGC